>RCWM02001015.1:0-177857 GCA_003667255.2 Euschistus heros
AATACTGGAAAAAATATATAAATATAAATACTAAGGAATCTTTCTATATTTAAATATTGAGTAAAAACATAAAAATATTTATAGTGGTGCAATAGGATTTCATGAATATATTAAGGAACCACGGTCTTAAAGCAGTAATTGTGATGAAGGTATTCCAGAAAAAAAAGAAAGAAAATTAGCAAGAGTGAAGAATACTAGGACATTCCATTTAAAATGCAGGGCATGATTATAAGAACAAAATTGTCTCGAAACATCACAAAAATAGTTGTTTTTATTTATTGACTGAACCTCAATAACCTTACTAAACATTTAATTGAAACAGTCAAGAAATAACAATATTTACAAATTTAGCCAATACTGGAAAATAAATATAAATATAGCAATCAAGAAATCTTTCCATATTTACATATTGAGTAAATAATAAAAAATATTTATAGTGGAAATTGGGATTTTATGCACATATCATGAAAACTCATTGTCTTGTGAAGCAGTGTCATTCAAATAGTAACTGTTGTAACTTGACAAGTAACATAGATAGATTTAAGTATTCAAATACTTTATTTAATAGAACATTTTAGGATAGTAACAACTCGAAGGTAACCATAACCTGACTATCACTGAACTGAGTTCAGCGCTGTCCAGTGGCCTGATAAGAACTACTACAATCTCCCACACTACAAAATAGACCATGTTATTTACATAGAAAAGTATACAAATAATTACATAATGGTTGTGAATTTTAATAGATATAGTCTTTCAAGTAGGCTGGTGGTCGGCGAACACGTTGAGGACGAACCAAGTCTTGCTGTGGCGGCTGATGGATGGCTGGTTCAATAACTGGATGGCAATCGGGAACAGATGATGTAGGGTCCCCTTCTGTGAGACGGCGTTGGACTTCTGGGATCGGTTGGCTGGATGGTACTGGGCTGAGAGCGCTCTGCGCTGGTAAACATCCTCTTGGTGGATCTTGATCTGGTGGACCAACAAATGTGACGTGAGTTGGCAGGCTTCTTCTTGGAGATTCTTGAACTGGCGGCTCAGCAAATGTTACACGACGTTCTATTTCTGAGGAACGAAGCTGGTCAATATGACGCTTGAGGGCATACCCATCATCTAGTTTTACCTTATAATGAAGTTTTCCGTATTTATCTGTGATAACACCGGGCTTCCATATTTCTTTCCCATTAGAATACATTTTTATAAGAACACGGTCTCCCACGCTAAATGACCTGAGGCTTGACCGCAACGGTGGAAAGACTTGGGCATCACGGGCTTTGATCTTGTATGGCCTAAGCAGGTCTAATTTTGTGCGGATCTGTCGTCCTAAATACAGTTCAGCGGGGGTTTTGTCACATCGAAGTGGAGTTGCTCGATATCGGAACAAGATATTTTGAATTTTTGACGATAATGTTCCTTTTTCCATCCGCATGGCATCAAGTTTTCTTTTTAGGAACTGAACATATCGTTCCGCTTGTCCATTAGTTTGAGGGTGTCCAGGGGCGATTAGTCTTTGACGAATTCCGTTTGACTCACAGAATGACATAAATTCCGAGCTAGTAAATATTGAGGCATTATCAGACACCAAAATCTCTGGAAGCCCGTGAATACTAAAAATATCCTGAAGAATTCAATCGTTGAGGATGTGGTTGGTGCTGATCTTGATGTTCTTACTTCTGGCCATTTTGACTTCGCATCAATAAGGATAAATATGTAGTGGCCATCCTTTGGACCAGCATAGTCCATATGTACACGCTGAAAGTTTGAGGTAGGCTCCTCCCATGGATGTAACGGAGCACAAGGAGGGGCAATGGTAGTACCGGCACAGGCTTGACAGCTTTTTACGAATGCTTCAATGTCACGGTCATATTTTTCCAAAAACAATACCTCCTGGCCAAATTTTTCATTTTTGAAGACTTGATGTGAGTTTCGTGAAGCTCCGCAAGAACTGCAGACTGCAGGGATTGAGGAATAAGGACTCTATGACCTTTGAAGATCACGCCATCCTGCAAGGAAAATTGTTCATCTTGGATTTCACCATCTTTCAACTGCTTATACAGGGTAGATAAATAAGAGTCTTCACTGGTGGCTGCAGCAACCGACTTAGCGGATATTAAAGTCGTCGATATTTGATTATACTTTGATGATTAATGATATCATCATCATTAAAAGCTGGTAACTTGGAGGATACAGGCGCACGCGACAGGTAATCAACATGTATGTTTTCATCAGCCTTCTTATGTTTAATGACATAATCAAATCCACTTAGCAGTGTAGCATAACGAAGAAGACGAGATGCTGATAAGATTGGTAGCTTCGCATGTTGGTGAAAAATGCGGCTCAACGGCCCGTTGTCTGTGACTAAAGTAAATTGTCTTCCAAACAGATACAAGTGAAATTTGTTTACAGCATATACAATCGCTAACGCTTCCCGATCAAGTTGACTGTAATTTCTCTCCGAATCTGTCAGTGACCGGGAAGCAAATGCTATTGGCCTCTCTTGATTGTCAACGACGTGGGACAAAATAGCTCCAATCCCTACAGGGCTGGCGTCACAGGCGAGTAGTACAGGTAGGTCGGGATTAAATGGCATAAGAACTTGATCACTTAAAATTTCTTCCTTCAAGTTTTGGAAAGCTTTCTCGCATAAAAATGACCACAGGAACTTTCGATTTTTCTTGAGTAAACAGCGCAATGGGTAGGTAAGAGACGAAAGATTCGGAATGAATTTAGCATAATAAGTTATTAATCCTAAGAATCGTCTTACACCATCAGCATCAGATGGACGTGGAGCATTAACAATGGCATTTACTTTTTGCGGACACTTTTTCACTTTATTGTGTTCTATTATATACCCAAGGTAGGAAATTGAAGAATTAAAAAATTGACATTTGTCCCGATTGAGATGAAGGTCATACTGGCGAAGACGATGCAAACATTTAATAAGATTTGCAGAGCATTCATCAAAGCTTGAACCAAAGACTACAATGTCGTCGAAATATGCTGTTACTCCTTTTAGTCCGAATAATATTTGATCTAAGATGCGATGAAATTCAGAAGGAGCTGATTTAATACCAAAACTTAGACGCTTCATAGCAAAAATTCCACGGTGTGTGTTGACATTGTCTGAATCTTTTGGCTGTCGTTATCCACTTGTACATGAAGATAAGCCTTGTACAAGTCAAGAGTGCAGAAGACACTTGCGTTCCGGAGAGTATTTATAACCTCATCTATTCGTGGGATGGGATAATGTACATCCCGAATCTGTTTGTTAACTGCAACTTTATAATCGACAGCTAGACGGACCTTATTGTTTGGCTTTGGGATAGGAACTAGGGGAGAACCCCAATCTGAATGGTTTACTTGATAAATTATGTCATTTGAGATTAATTCATCCAACTCTTTTTCGACAGCCTCTCGCAAAGCAAATGGAACCTCCCTAGCTTTAAGGAAAACGGGCTTAGCGTCCTTCTTGAGGTGCAAAGAGCAGGTTATACCTGGAATGCATCCTACCTTTGCTTCAAAAATATCTGCAAATTCTTCCATTATTGACTGAGGAGTAGGTTTAATACAATGGACTTGAGTAAGGACAGCTGCATCTGTTTTTGTCAAGTCAAGGCGCTTCAAATCAATATTAAGCCGTCTTATCCACACTCTGCCCAGAATTGGGCTAAGCTGGTCCGGTACCACGAATAATAATTCACTAATAGATTGACCCTCATATTCAATTGGAACAATAGCGTAGCCAATAGGTTGAAAAACACCATGGGTGTATGAACGAAACCGTACATCTGTCTTCTTAAGTTCCCCCTTAAAATTTATTTTCTTGAAGTCCCGCTGGGGTAATAAGGTAAATGCTGATCCTGAATCCACTTCAAAAGTTTGATTATAATGCTGATTTAACCGAACCGTTGTGTGAAACTTGGCAGCATCCTTAGAGAAAATACTGGAGCTCGACACAAAAATATCAACAATTTTGTTGACCCCTACCAGGTCGTCTAAGTAGTAGGCATCGGGTATATCTTCTGGGTCCATTTCGATTGACTTCACTTGATTGAATTCAATTAGACTTCTTAAGTAAATAAGATAAACAGACTTTTTGTACGTGACCAGTCTTCAAACAAAACCCACACTTTAATTTTTCATACGGGATTCGGCAGTTGTTTGACCTATGGTTAGTTTTAGAACATCGAAGGCAATTTGTTCAATGCCAAGGGACTTAAAGTCAATTTTGGATTTTGACGAATCCGTGACATAGAATGACTGTTTGGACTGAAGTTTCGTCGATGGACGTAAGATTGTTTATCTTGAGAGCGTGATCGGAGATGTGATATCCGATTGACAGACGTACCAGCAAGAGCTGTTGACAGACTCGACATTTCTCGACTATCAATCTTTGCAGCTTCATATCCAAGAGCTGATTCAAGCACTTTTTCAAAAGTAGCATTAGAGAGTTGCAATAATTTATCTCGAATGTTATTATCGCCTATTCCACGAATAAGTTGGGCTCTCAAAAAGAGATTTGACACACTTTTTTTACATTCACATTCAAATTTACAAGTGGAAGCTAATTTTCGTAATTCCGTTGCAAATTGACTGACAGATTCATGATCATTTTGAATTCTAGACAAAAATCGATGTTGTTGGACGATTACATTCGGTTTAGGGCATAAATGATCTTCTAAAATAGTAACTAACCTTTCATAGTTCAGGTCTGCAGGGTTTTCAGGGGCAGTAAGGGAGCACAAGATACTGTGTAACTGAGAACCAATATGAAGTAAAAGTTCTTTGGCCCACAGGTCTTTGTTTTCATAAATACCTCGCAAGTGAAACCAATTTTCGAGTCGCCCGCGGTATTGGTGAAATGTTTCTTTTGACTCGTCAAAATATTCGAAGTTGGAAACAAAATTACTTTGCAGAGGTCTTTTGGCTTACCTGCATAGCATGAAGTATTTCACTGTTCTGCTTTAGAACTGCTGACATAGCGGATAAGACTGCCTGCATGTCCGATTCCATGATAATAATTTTTCACTACACTTGATAACTATTTGACAGTGTTCTCCACAGTTGGGTTTTATCCTCGTCGCCACTCTGTTGTAACTTGACAAGTAACATAGATAGATTTAAGTATTCAAATACTTTATTTAATAGAACATTTTTGGATAGTAACAACTCGAAGGTAACCATAACCTGACTATCACTGAACTGAGTTCAGCGCTGTCCAGTGGCCTGATAAGAAACTACTACAGTAACATTCAAGCAATTTATCCATATTAGCACATCTAGTCAATAATGGAAAATATCTATAGTGGAAGAATGGGATATTATGAAGATATCATGAAAACTCACTGTCTTGAAGCAATGATGAAGGAATTCCAGAAAGCCGACAGAAAAATAGCAAGCGTGTAGAATACTAGGACCATTGCTGCCGATGTCCCCAACCCAAAATACCTGCCACCAAGCATAAAAATTCCCGTTTTTAACGAGAAGACCCGCCAATGCTTGAAGTAATACCCATTTTCGGGAATGGGATGCCAAATGGTCCGCAAAACAAAAAATTACTGGATAATTTTTATATTTATTATAATTGATTTCTGAAAAATATATTTTAAATTCAGTGCCAATGTAATATAATAAATGTTGATTTGTATTACTGTATTAATCTTCTCAATTTCTTAACCTTTTTTAATTAATCAACCTTTTAATATTTACCTACATTATTATTTTTCCTGGGTGACTAAAAGAAAAAGAAAGAGGACAGGTACAAAATATAATATTAGGAATTATTAATAAAACAATCATTAGGTAAAAATTTTATATTATAATTATATCTAATTTGTTTAATTCAGACTTTTATTTATGATTTATCACAAACTGGCACACATAAATACTAATAAGAGCCAGACTAGTAAGTATATTTATATTTAAAATTAGCTGAAAGTACCCTGCTCCGCTGCGGTTTAATATCATTAGGATTAGGGACAACTTAAATTAGTAAAAGTCAAGCTTAACGTTGATAATTATTATTACTTAAATAAACCTAAAGAATTCCATTCTTAGTATAATTTCAATAAGTAATTGTACAATTTACAATTGTACAATTATTTCCTCCGGTGAAGCTTCGAGGCAGCACTACCATCTTACCCAGCTCTGATACCAAACCATCAGCTCTTCTTATGTCATATTTATATTAAATATATTTATAAATAGTTGAGTTCTATTTAATAGAAACCATAGACTCATCTGAACTGAGAAAAAGGTATATTCTAGGTTCAACGAATGAAATTCAGAAATGCTAGGTACAACTTGTAAAATGAAATTTGGGCCTGGTTGAGAAAAGCCGATTATCTTGCGACCAGAAAACTGAAGGAAGTGTAGTTGGGGACGAAGCTACTGGTGAAGCAATGTTGGTGGCTTGCTCGTAAGGAATATGTACATCGAACTGGCCTTACATGTCACCACCAGAGAAAATAAGTCTTTTAACCTCCTCTTTAACATAAGTCTAATAGCTTCTCGTCACGAAACAACTCAAACTTGTAAGGGTCCACCTCTGCAGCCACCATGAGTGCACAGAAAGTACCATATTATAAGGTTTCGACATCGATCGCATTGTTGTTTGTTTACAACTATAAAGAACTTTGAAAAGTGTGCGGTTTAGGCATCTAACCTATTTTTTAACTTAGCTTATCCCCAAATACCATATGACAATTAATCTATTATTATTCACCCAATAAAAATTGTAATCGCATTTTTCGTGAATTAGCCGTGATCTAGGCCGATTTTTTTTAATTCCTTTCTTAGCGAGCACCTACGCCCTAGAGGAAGCTACATACCGAATTTCATTCCAATCCGTTCGATGGTTTCTTAGATTTCGTGTTAAAAGAGTGAGTGGTATTTGACAAATATATAGTAGATAGCTGAAAGTGCTCGTGCTCCGCTACGGTTTAATTTCATTAGGATTAAGGACAACTTAAATTAGTAAAAGTTAAGCTTAATGTTGATAGTTATTATTACTTAAATAAATTATTCTTAGAATAATTTCCATAAGTAAATTTGACAATTTGCAGAAGTTATTTTTTTTATTTTAACAGTCCTGCAGTGAAGCTTTATGGCGGCATTACCATCTTACCCAGCTCCGATACCAGAACATCAGCTTCTCTTATGGCATCCTTCAAGTGAATATATTCTCCACTTCTCATTTTTTTGTCTTTTTCGAATAAAGTTTAGTGTTTCTGTTTCTATTTTTCCTTACATATCAAGCACAAATGTTTGAGGAGATTACGAAAGTAAAAATAAATAAGGTTTTTTTCGCCTTCTCGCTCCATCAACATATAGGCGTAGGGGTCACCTGTGGTGTAGTGATTAGTATAGCAACCTACTAAACCCAAGATCGCGGGTTCGCAGCTCGGCAGATGACCTTAGGATTTTTTAAAGGGAGTAAAAAATCCTTAGCTATGCTGTCCTTCGGAAGGGACGTAAAATGGGGGTCCCGAGCCTGTGCGATTTCAGGTACCCGTTAAAGATGCTAGTTATACCTGGATAGGCAAAATTTAGGACTCCCACCGTAGCATCGTCCGATTAGCCATAGCAGCATAAAGTGACGTTAAGCGAAATAAACAAACATATAGGCGTAAAAATCAGCTGCAGACAGTTTTCTTAAGTGGTGTATTTGTGTTTGGGTCACGCAGAGGGATGTTAATACTGTACCCATCTTCTCCATGGCAGATGATACTGAAAAGAATCATACGCTCGATAGTACTCACTAATTCTTATCAGTTGAGAATAATGTCTCGCTTTTCTAACACCTGGCCAACAATCAAGAAGGCAACTTCGTTAGAGTTAAGAGTATTGTAACGTCCTCAGTGGCATTTGAAGGCTTTTTGTCAGCACTGATAACTACCTGGAAATTTTGTAGATCTTTAGGAGCAGACTCAACAGAAGCTCTGAAGTCCTTGATATACTTGTTATGTTCATGAACAATTTTCTAGATTTTCGAGGCATCAAACTCCCTATTCTTGTTTTTACAACAATTTTATATCCTGCAATAATATTATAAAACTTTTGAATAGCATGAATGATTCCTAATAATTGTTTTTCTGTCGAGTAATAATTTAGCTCACCTCCCTTAAAAGTCTTGATACAATATGAAATGATCTTCTTTTTGTTTGTTGAATCTAACTGGTAAAGTACTCCTCCACTTGCGAAATTTGAGCTATCTGTTTCTATATAAAAAAAATTATTTAAATCTGGATAATTTAATGTCTTTTGATAACTTGAGCTTTAGTTCCTCAAATGCTTTATGGTGTTCTACCTTCCACGTGAATTAAGTACTATTAGCTGTTTTTATTATACAACCTTGACCATTACAAAATTTCTTTTGACTAAAAATCTTTTAATTTAAATTCACTCTTATTCATTCTATAACTGGTAAAGTTATTTTCTGTAAACATTATCCGGATTTGTACTAAATGTCCAATAGGCATTGTCAAAGATTATAATTTTTTCTTGACCTCAACCCTCAGCTAATTGCATCCGGGTTTTTCCATCTGTGAAATAGTTCTTCACAATTTCTTCTGCTTGTAAATTCAATGTTTTCTTTTCTTTCTTTTCACAATTTTCCCAAGATCTCTGTCACAATCTTTAAAATTTTTCACCTGATACCTTATTTCTTGTTTCACATTTATTTCCCCTAGTAATAAGCGTCTAATTTATATTTCATTTTAACTTATTGAAACTCTAAACAATTTTTGGTTTCGAACTTTTTTCAAATACAACACGTTTATGTGCTCTTTAAGTACTTTGTCTTGGTCCTTTTCTTTTTCTATATCTGAATTTTTTTCCTTCATGATTTTCATTTTTCTTTGATAACAATTTACTTCTTTTTTTCTTGTTCTGCCTTATCTTAATTGTTTCATTCGCAGATAGTTCTTCAATTTCTGGTACTGCTTCTTCTACAGTATGAGGATTACTTGTTAATTTAATCTCACTTCCATCTTCTTCATATCCTTCAATGATTTCTTTATCATACTCGGGAGTTCTGCTTCATGAAATATTGTTTCATCTCTGGCAGTGGTATGAGGGCTGGTATTTCAGGGCCTTCTTTTACTTCTTCCTCAGCTACTTCTTAAATTTCTTGCACTGGGCGGTTTTCCTCAAAGGTCAATATGAACTAATACATTCTTGATATCCCTTTTCCTCTCCCTGACATTTGTTCTATTATTTTATTAGCTATTGCCTCTTCAGTTTTGCCAATCGTCTTTGGTCTAATCTTTATACTTACAGGGGGTAGGATTCCGCCTTTATCTTTCGTTTCGAAAATTGTATGCTCCAATTTCCTATCCATCCTAGCCTGTTCAGCTCTTTTATATCCTCTCATCATTAATAGTTGTCTCCGACATCGTGCTTGAGGGAGATGACCCTAAAGAATATTAAAATCGGTCTGAAAATTAAAAAAATGATGACATATAAAATTACGATATGAAATAAGAATCATTGGTTAACCTAGTATTATAAATGTAATATAACACACTTAACCTTCTTTTTTTTTTTTTTTTTTTTTTTTTTTTTTTTTTTTTTGTAAGGAAAATAACGAAAACTCTTAATTAAAAAAAAAAAAAGGACTTACGCCAGTAGCGTAAGTAACCATTTTAATCCATCATAACAGAACAATAATTTTTTTTTGTTGGAACAATTTAACTTTTTTATTTTTTTCTAGCTCATATAACTCTTGTCTGTCTCCCATATCCGATACATCTAGTCCATTTGATACACCGTGGTAATCTGTGCCACTTTTGTGGAGTTCCCTTCCGAAATTCAAGTAAGCTGGTGTGAAACCTGTGACTTCCTGTACAGCCGTTTTCATGGCAAATGCCAGTTTATAAATATGTTTGTCCCAATGACGGTGATTTTCTTTCACACATGACGCAATCAAGGTCGTAATTACACGGTTGTGCCGATCCATCGGATAAAACTGAGGGTGGTAAGAAGGGGTGTATAAGAGATTGATTGAGTATTCAGCAACTTTGGTTTGAAATTCACGGCTCTCAATTGAGGTCCATTGTCACATATTAATGTTTGTGGGCATCCAAACCTGAGAATTACCTCCTTTTCTAGTAGGGAACTAGCCTTTTCCCTAGTCACTGTCCGAAGTGGCTCAAATATGCTATACTTTGTAGTAATTCGAAAACGCCAAAATAAATCGGTTCTGGTTCGTCAATAATGATAATGGCCCAATTATATCAACCAAAACCACTGGCCATGGAGACTACAGGGGAGTCTCACATATTTAGCATTCAGAGGCCATGCTTGGCCAAAAATAGTACTCTTTCTACCGTTGTAATGTTTTAAAGTAACCTAAATGCCCCGCTGTTGCTTGGTTATGTCATTTACAGTCATTGTAAGAAGGCTTCATTACGTTTATCTTTGGGTAATACCACTTTCCATCAGTTATAGTCTCCTACTATTTTCCTTTTATTAGGGACACATTTCCATAGTGATTGATTTTCTACTCTCCAATCCGCGTATTTTGCAAGATCCTCTTCTACTCATTGTATCATTTTCATATACCATGTGTCCAGTATTTCTCCTCTGACATCAATTCTACAAACAGGCAACTCGTAGGTTAGGGACAGAGCATCAGCTGCAGCGTTCTGTTTATCCGGAAAGTGCATGATTGTGAATTGGTGTTATTGCAGCTTCAAAGCCCACCTAGCTAGTCGACCTTGAGGGTCCTTGAGACTGTTCAGCCACTTCCGCAATGTGGTCTGCGATTACAGAGAACTCCATTCCCTACAAATAAGGTCGGAATTTTTCAACGGCCCAGACTACTGCTAAGCACTCTTGTTTGTCTCTACACTGTACTTCCTTTCTACAACTGTCAAGCCCCGGCCAGCGTAAGCGATCACTCGATATCCTTCCGAGTATTCCTGATTAAAGGCGAGCAATTACTCATGCTGCAGCATTTATGAAACCTTTAAATACATATCTCTATGGTGCCAGGAAAAACGATAGGACAATCATTCAATGGAACAAAGAAAGTTATAAAGTATTCGAGCTTTGCAAGTCGAGTCTTGAAAAAGCAGCACTTATGGCTCATCCCAAGCTTTGGATGCCTCAAATCAATGCATGGGAGCAGTCCTCCAACAAAAAATGTAGGTAATACACCCCTGCCAGCATGCTAAATATGTATGTTTTGGCAAAATATGACGATTTTGATGGGTGCATTACGGGATTAGTTTCGGAGTTATAGCTAAAAGAGCGCCGCCAAACCTGTTTTCGCGGAGAAGTACGATCCCAGAGTTCTGAAATGAGGGGTTTAGAGTGCATAAAAATATGCGCTAACTTTTGACATCACCGCTTCGTTAGGAGTAGCTGGAAGATAAAGATACTAAAAGTTCCCGACCCTGGGGGAACGAGACTCCCCTTTTACGGTGGGGGAAGGGAAGAAGAAATATCCAAAGAAAGCATCTAGAAAAACAAGACGAGATAGAGTCAGGAATGAACGCATTAGAGAGACGCACAATGCAAGTTTCATCCAGGATTTACTCGAGAAAAGACAGATGCAGTGGTTTGGTCACGTCTGCAGAATGGAACAACACCGTGATCCATTTAAATCTATGGAATATCACCCAACTGAGGCCAAGATGACGTCCTAAAACATTATATATGGCGCACATAGAAAAACTAGGACAGAAGAGAGGAAAAACACTTCCGGAACTGAAAGGCTTGGCAAGAGACAGGGTGGTATGGAGGACTTGGCTGAGTGCACCCCCACGCTGAAAGGCACTATGGGGGAAAGCGAAAGAAGAAGAAGAAGGCACTAGAAATATTTATAGATTTATAGAAATATTTATTTATATATACGGTGCCCGCTACACCGGTAGTAAACGGTTATTCCGAAAACGGTTAATCGGTTTGTTTAAAAAAAAATTATCAATTCAGCTCTTTTAAACTATTAAACTATTAATTCTTCTTGTAGTATAAGAATCGAATTCGAATGATTGATTCGTTAAAATTCCATGTATGGGTGCGATGTAAATTTTCTTAATTAATGCCTTGTATTTCTAAATAAATGTTGCAATTTTTAATATCTTGAAAATGTATCTTGTATATCCTACGAAGCGGGCACAACCATTAGTTCAGTCATTTGTGGCTTGATCTCAACTTCTTTTTAGAGAATCACCGCCTCCAACGGGAGCTGACAGCTCACCAATTTTCTAGTCGGTATTAAACAGACTGACGAGCAATTCTTCTTCTTGTCGTTTCTTCGAGAAAGGTAGCGCTGCTAGCGAGGCTGGCACATGCGGCATTGCTGGACTCATTCTTACTGGAATTTTAGAAGGCGGTCTACATTTTCCTTTTGCTGGTCTTTATCCTATCGTTGCTGATCTTCTGAAGCCGTGTAACGAATAATTTTTCAACTTTCAACAGTAGGTGAAGAAAAAAGTGTGTGTGTGTGTGGTGTGTGTGTTGTGTGTGTGTGTGTGTGTGTGTGTGTGTGTGTGTGTGTTTGCGTAAAGAAAACCACTTCATACATATACGAGTGCTTCTCTTAAGTTCCCCAAGATGCAATACGACCTAACCCAGAATGCCTATTAGAAGTCACAATAGACAGCTGTGAATGATAAGAATACATTGTTACTAACCTGTGCGACTACATTAATTTTAACTCTAATTAATATTAATTATATATTCTGTAAGTGTAAAGAAGAAGGGAATAAGGGCTTTAAATGTAGTTTTTTTTATTACAGGTCAGTAAATGTATTGTATTAACAGCTAACAGCTTGTAATTAATGTAAATATGTATTGTATTATAAAAACCCTTTGTTATAGAGCGAAACGAAATTGAGTTCTTATTTCATGAACTATGAGAAACCAATTATCAAATTAATACATTTGATTTAAGGCTCAAGTCAAAGGCTAGAAAAACTGTTAGAGAAAATGACTGAAGATAAAAACCAAATAACTGAAAACATGAAAATTGCAAAAGATTTCATGATAGAGAAATTCACAGGTAGATACTCTAATGCTAAACAGTGGATTGAGGAATTTAACAAAGAATGTGAACGTTTCCAAATCAATGAAGATAAAAAGAAAATTGTAATTTTAAAACATTTTTTACTGCTCCGTTGCAGAGTGGTACAGCTCCATTTTAATGAAACTTACAGTGGAATCGGAATGGGACACTTGGGAGAAAAAAAGTTTGTGACACTTTTGCAAACAAAGGATGGTCACCCATTAGATATGCTCTCGCCTTTAAATATCAAGTAGGTTTATTGTTTGAGAATGCTTTGGGAAAAGAAAGATTGTTATTAAAAGTAAGGAAATCAATTGACAAAGGGACACATATACCTCATAGTATTTCTTTTGTCTAAGGCCGGCCACACACGTAACGGTATACAGGACAGGTAAACCTGTACAGGTCACCTGCGCAGGCAAACCGGAGCGTGTGTGCCAGTCGCTGCAGGCGAAAGTGCACAGGCGAAGCGACCTGCGCCGGTCACCTGACAGGAACGGAGATTTGGTATCTTGTACCTGCGCAGTCGTCAGTTATACCCTAGACCTGAGCGTGTGTGTGAGTAGCAGTAGTTTTGTTTAGTTAGGGCTTCTTCCGTGAAGAGAGTGTCTTTTGTCTTTGTGTTTTGTAGTTAGCGGACTTATCTTGTGGCTACTGGTGTTAGTGATGTCGAGTCGTAAACGCAACCAAGTAATTGAAGACTTTATCGAGTTGTATAAACTCGAGCCTTGCCTGTGGCAAGTAAAAAGTAAAGAGTATTACGATCGCGATAAGAGAAATGCAGCTTATGCGAAACTTGTGCTCAAGTTGAAAGAACTGGAACCCGATGCAACAAAGAAATCTGTGGTTAGAAAGATTAATAGTTTACGAAGCAATGTGCGTAAAGAGAAAAAAAAAAAAAAACGGGAGATATTAATGAAGTCTGGTGCATCAGCCGACGATGTGTACGTATCTAAATTGTGGTACTTAAATTTGTTCGATTTTCTTGGTGATCAAGACATTCCCACTGCATCTGTGTCGAATTTAGAGGAAGAAGATGGGAGCGAGATTGAGGAAGTAAGTACCACACAGATCAATTATCTAGTTAAACAATTTATTTGAACTACACTTTAATTTGCAAGTTAAATATTAAATTAGATGTTAATTAAATGTTGAATGTTAGAATAAAACAAAACAAGTTTTATGACAAAATTGATATGTATTAATGTATTTTTTGTGCATGGTTTGGTGAATGTCATTGACTCAACTAAGCTAAAAATATATATTCACTTCATAATGATTCACTTAGTCTTTATCTTGAATTTTTGTTTCGAAGAACACGTTTGTATTGCCATGAAAGTTTGCCTTCATTGACGAAGTAGGTAGCAAACTCCTCTCTGAGATTTTTGGCGGCCACATTTACATTCCCTAAGCTCGTTCGTTGTAATGCAATCATATTCGATTCATTGGCATCTAACCCAGCATTAATAGTAGCGTCATCGTCATTCTCTTGACACGTACTGTTTGGTGGAGCGTAAATGGTAGGATGTGTTTGCATCAAGAAATTATGCAATGCACATGTTGCCATTACTACCTTTACTATGTTCTCTGGCTCCAGATTGATTTGAGTATGGAATATGCGAAATCTGGAAGCTAGTATTCCAAACGCATTCTCGACAACGTGCCTTGCTCTTGAAACTCGGTAGTTGTAGATTTCTCTTACAGCTGAATCTAGTTGTGCTTGTCTGAAAGGTTTCATCATGTTAATTGACAGGGGAAATGCGTCATCCACCACAAACACGTAAGGCACCTCTTTGAAATGTTCAGTAACATTGCATGGTTTTGGGATCGTAAGTTCATCACTCTGTAACTTTTCATAAAACTTAGTTCTTTGAAGGACACCTCCGTCAGAAACACGCCCATTGGTTCCAAAATCCACTAAAAGGAACCGATATTTAGCATCCACTATTGCTAAAAGTACCATACTGTGTCTGCCTTTATAGTTTGTAGTAATATGATCCGGAATCCGCTGGAGGAACTATGTCTATATGTTTGCCGTCCATGGCACCGAGGCAGTGGGGAAAATTCCATCTCTCTTCAAACTGTTCAGCAATCACTTCCCATTTCTCAGTGGTGTTAGGAAACTGGAACAAAATAAAATTCATAACAACTTTTCTCAACGTGAGTAAACAATGTTTAAATTAGGGGTTTAAAAATCAAGGATAAACCATTAAATCAACAATTTCCAAACCAATGTAAAAAAGAGTATTTGGTTTTGTAAAAATTGGATGGGTACAGCTAGTACATAATTTTTTTTTTTCAGGAGGACGTTGGTGAAGCAGCTACAACACCGAGCAGAGAAACATCAATCAATAGCGAGGTCCCTTCGCCTGTGGTCCCAATACCCAACTCAGATACACGTGCGGTAAGCCTACCTCCTTATTCCCGACCTAATTCGGCCAAAAAAAAAGAAAGTTGAAGACTTGACAACTGGTGTCTTAGTCTCTGTCAGAGACCACTTTCAGAAACCATCACGCCAAGACGACAGATATGATATACTGGGCAAATCCATTGCAATGCGAATTAGGGCATTAGAGAAACGCCAGGCTTTGATCGTAGAAAAAAAGAATCAACGACATCCTTTTTGAGGCTGAAATGAGTACGTTTGACGTACCTAATACTGGCACGTACTACTACGAATCTTTGACCAACACCCCTGGGGTCAAGTAGGAGCACAACGAGTCCTGTAGCAGCTGTATCTTATGGCCAATACCCACAACAAACTTCAACAGCTGAAATTGTTAGCAATGACGTGACTCCACATCATCAATCAGTGGCAGATTACTTTGCTAATTATGAAAAAAATCATTAGTCTGTTTTGTTTCCTTATTTATATTCAATGTCACTACTAAACATTTCTGTTTTACCAAACAGTTCTTTTTTTATGTTCTACCCACTATCAAATATCATGTCTCTGTACTCAGTTAAACATTCCCTTTAAAAAACTTTAAACTGTAACGTTGCTATGAAATAAAGTATAAATGTTTAATAACATGTGTATATTTCAATTGTAACCTACCTTGACATTTACAACATCAATAAAACATTCTGTGCAATATTGCTTGACGTACCTGTAAGACGTTTTTCAGCACTTTATAGATGGCTTTACACGTCTCTGGAATTATTTTGCCTAGAGCTTGTGGTGATATCAACGTAGAATACTTGAGACACTCGTACGATCGGCCCGTTGCAAGGAACCTCAAAGTCGCAGTTAATCTCTCATGGGGAGAAATCGATTTCCTCATAACCGTGTTTTCTTTTCAATTAATGGAGTCACGAGTAACAACAGCTGTTTATAGGCGTCTTCATCCATCCCATAAATAATTACGGAAGTCTGAAGGCTCACCAACCAAGTCTTTCAATAATCTTGTATGAGTGTATTCATTTCTTTTAGTAAGCCACTTTTTACTCCACATTTTACGTTTACACTTCTTCTTCTTGTTTAAAACCACACGCAATCCGACTAAAGCTATCATATCATCTTCATCTTGGCTCGCCATTTCTCAACTGAGCTAAACGTACGGTATACCGTTACGTGTGTGGACTCTAGTTTGCACAGGTATACATGACAGGTAAACCTGCGCAGGTTTACCTGTCATGTATACCGTTACGTGTGTGGCCGGCCTAATTATCTGGCTGATAAAATCAACAGAGAAAAAATACAAAGAACGGAAGATCTTTACAATGAAATAGGGAAATTGGAACACCTTGTTGAGAAGAACAAGGATGATAAAAAAAGTATTACATGTTCCGACACCAGATTCAAAAAAATTGAAGAAAAAAACCCCTGCCGAATCTGTGTAAACGAGAAAAAAGGGGAAAAGTTTCCATCCTGAGGGAAATTGCTGGTTTAAAAAGAAAAATCAAAAACATGTTTTGAAAACTGTAAATAACTCCAAATTGGAAATAGAACTGAATGAAAAGAATCCAAAAAGCTAGAGTTGCCACAATTAATAAAAGTCAAGTTACTATTAAATGATACTTTAAAAATTTCTAGAATTTATGATTCTGGTTTAAATGTGTCATTAATTAATGCAAAATTATTGAAAAAAACCAAAAGTATACAGAACTGATAGACCAATAGCTAACTTGAAATCTATAATCGGTGAAAAGGAAAAAAAAGGCATGATAACACTAAAAATAAAAATTTACAATATAGAAAAAAATATGGATATATATGTAGTAGAAAATGGCAATTTTAATAACGATTTTCTTATTAGCTTGAATTGTATCGAAAATTACAAGTTAATACAAAATGAAGAATTAAAGATCATACAATGTAACAACCCAAAAGAAAAATTGACTTCAAATGAAGAGGACACAAAAACCAATAGATACCAAAAAAAGTGATTGTTTTAATTCAAAAAATATAAAAATTCCTGATGCTCTAGGTTAGATACGGGCAAACTGTTTAAGGGAAGGGCCGGATGAAATAGAAAAACATCTAGGCGGGCCGAAAAAAATGGACAAAACAAAGTTTTACAACTAATAAAATTTATTTTTGACTATATCTCATTACACTCAACTTATATGGTACAACGGTAGAAGATCCTGGACGCAACGAGAAGGAAACAATAATTCTATTCTAGCATTGCATAAAATAAATTTTGTCCTATGCATAATTGTGTGTAACCATGTCGCGGGCCGGATTGAGTAGCTTGAAGGGCCGCACTTGGCCCGCGGGCCGTACTCTGCCAATCACTGCACTAGGTGAACAAAACGAAGAAACACTTGAGGTACGAATGATGGTGTCGAAGGATCAATCCTAGAATGAAGAAAGTTTTATTTGACATTCTGAGGAAGAAGAAACTTACACATAAATAAATGCGAATTCAATCTATGAAGTTATTGATACCGAGCTCAGGAAAGCAGAATCAAACCTTTACTACATCACAAACCTATTTCCAGACTTTGTAAACAAATGAAAAATTACGTTCATTGCCACCTGTAATTGTTTCTTCCGAAGGGGAAGATGTAAAGAAAACTTTATTGATATACGAGTGCTTTTCTTAAGTTACCCATGATGCAATACGACAAAACCCAGAATGCCTATTAGAAGTGACAATAAACAGCTGAGAATGGTAAAAATAGGTTGTTATTAACCTGTGCGACTACATTAATTTTAACTCTGATTAATATTAATTATATATTCTGTACAGGTCAGTAAATGTATTGTATTAACAGCTAACAGCTTGTAATTAATGTAAGTAATGTAAATATGTATTGTATATAAAAACGCTTTGATACAGAGCGAAACGAAATTGAGTTCTTATTTCATGAACTATGAGAAACCAATTATCAAATTAATACATTTGATTTAATAGGAGATCAATAACCAATTCTAGCAGTCCCACCTTATCATTGAACGAAAATATCATGGAAAAATAATTAACAACAAATTTTCAAGACAACATACAAAACAATATTTATTACAAAAATTATCTAATTAAATATATATATATATATATATATATATATATATATATATATATATATATAAGATATATTATTGAGGATTTTCAGAAATAACCACAAATTGTTTCTCTGAAAGTACAAAGTTTTATTTTAATTAACAACTATTACAATAATTTTCATTAATTATGACTGACAATTTAACTTCTATCTTACCTGAAAAGTACAAAAGAAACGACATTTAATGTTTATTAATATTGGCTCCTCAATATATTTTCGTTATAATAAATTTCACAGAAAATAACCTGCACATCATCTGTTCCTAGTTCAACGTCATGATGAATAAATTAATTAATAAATTAATGAAATGTCATTTGTACTTTCATTACATCTCCCCCCCTAAGAGGGAAAATTCTAAAAATATACCTATATAATGTACCTATAAGTTATCTAGTTCTTCTACTTCATCTTCTGATGTTACAGGTTGCAATTTTGTTATGTGGAATAAAGTTGATTCTGTTTTTCTGTTGCCAGTGTCAATCCTATAAATGGAGTTTGATATTTTCTCTACTACCTTGAAAGGGCCTATTACCTAATTCGTCTAATTGTTTTTTCCTATTTAATTTATTTCCATTTTCTACATATACACTGTCCCCTATCTCTAACTCTAGCATTTTTCTATTTCTATCAAATATTTTCTTGTTGTACTTATGGGATTTTATTGTATTCTCTAATGCTAATCTTCTATCAGCAATCCACTTGTCTTCCTTTGTTATTGTTTTAACTTCATTTGGTAGAATACTGACATTTGTACCATCCAGTAAATATTTTGGTGCAAAACCTGTAACAGAGTGTTCTGTTTCATTATATTTCTGTATACATTCTCTTGCTACTGTTGTCCATGTTCCCTTTTTATTTTTCTCATTTAATTTACATCTTATTTTATTTATTATTGTTTGATTTAATCTTTCGTTCAAGCCATTCGAGAATGGTGTATTCACAGCTGTAAATATTTAGTGTAATGTTATTCTCCTGCAAATATTGTTTAATTCTCTAGAATTGATGCCCAGGGATATTGATCTGTCAGAATTATTCCAATCTCATCTGTCTCCAGTACTTGCTTTGTAGTTTTTATGAAATCACTTGAATTCTGTGTTTTTTGAAGTCACAATAAATGCATATCTGGTGTAGTGGTCTACTAAAAGGTGTAGGTATTTTTTTTGTTGACCTAGATCCTCCAAAGCCACCGATAGTGTCCATTGATACATCTGTAAAGATTTTTATTGGTAAGTCTTTGTCAATATTTCCGCAGCACAGGTTGAGAACATAATATCTTTTTATTTGATTAAATGATTCTTCACACTTCTCTGACCACACAAACTTTTCGTTTTTTTCTTAATAAATTGTGTAATGGGTCTAAGATAATTGCGCTTCTTGGTATGTATTCATGGTAGAAGTTTATTTTTCCCAAAAATTGTCTGATATTTTTTTGTGTCTTAGGAGTTGGAAAATGTCTTATTGAGATCAAAAATTTGTCTTTCCATTCATTCCATTCAGAATTTACTGTCAGTTTTATGAGCATGGAGCTATACCAATCCAAACAAGATTTTTCCAAAAACAACCTCAATATTTCTATTTTTGTTTCATCTTTTGTAATATTAAAGCGCTCACACTCTTTTTCAAAATTATCTATCCATTGCATTGCATTAGTATTCTTGCTTGTGAATTTTTCAATAATAAATTTCTCTGAAACATTTTTAAGGTTATGTTGATTTTTCTCTCTTGGTCGTAGTTTCTATTAATTTTTCCAAGATATGTTCCAAATTGTCATCTTTGTCTCTTGGTTGTTTTGTGTCTATTTCTTCCAAGTATTGATCCAAAATTGCATATTACCTTCCTCATCTATGTATGTTTTCTTTTGATTTTCATCCAATTTTTATCCATATTTTTCTACTTTGATGCCTTTTCTTTATGCTATTTTTTATTTTTGAGAAAGTGTTCATTTTGATAATATATGTATGATGACTCACCGGCTTCAGCTCATCAGGGTAAAACATAACATTTTCCTTCTTCTGTAAATATTGAAGTTATGGCTAACACATTAGATTTGCCATCATTTGAGGCTATCATCATAAACTCAAATTGTAGCCGGTCCATCTTCTTTTAGTTAACGAAAATGTCGTTTTTATAAGATATATTATTGAGGATTTTCAGAAATAACCACAAATTGTTTCTCTGAAAGTACAAAGTTTTATTTTAATTAACAACTATTACAATAATTTTCATTAATTATGACTGACAATTTAACTTCTATCTTACCTGAAAGTACAAAGAAACGACATTTAATGTTTATTAATATTGGCTCCTCAATATATTTTCGTTATAATAAATTTCACAGAAATAACCTGCACATCATCTGTTCCTAGTTCAACGTCATGATGAATTAATTAATTAATAAATTAATGAAATGTCATTTTTTTTTTTTTTTTAATTGTTTCCCTTCCATAGTAACCCTATGGAAAGGTCGTTTATTTTGATATTTTTTACAGATTCCATGCGCATTTGCATACTACCTGTAATTCACAGGTGCAATATTATTTTTAATTGTGATATATTACAAATTGTAAAAGTTCTATATAGAAATTAGAACAAACGGGAAAAAAGATATAAGAAAAGAAAAAAAAAAAAAAAAAAAAAAAAAAAAAAAAAAAAAAAAAAAAAAAAAAAAAAAAAAAAAAAAAAACAAACAAAACAAACCAAAAAAAAAAAAAAAAAAAAAAAAAAAAAAAAACATGAACAAAACAGAAGAAGAAAAAAAAAAAAAAAAAAAAAAAAAAAAAAAAAAAAAAAAAAGTATAAAGAGTAGACATGTTGATTTTCTGATGTGTCTTCAAGTTGTTGTTTTTTTTTTTTTTTTTTTTCTTAGTTTTTGATGAAGGGTGGTCTTCTTTCTTCACTTGTGTGGTCCAATTGATGTAGCAAATTTTACTAAAGGTTTCTTGAATTTTTTTATATAGTTTCGCTTCTGGATAAGGCCATGTGTCCCCATTCATCAAAACTGTCTTTATCAGTAAGTATCTATTGTGTTCGTAAAGGGGGCAGTCATATAGTAAATGATGAAATGTTTGTGGAGTCTGTCCGTTGCTTCACATGTATCTGTGTTTTTCAAGTGAAATCGTTTCAAGTAGTGATTAGTCTGTCCATGTTCCGTTAGCAGTTTGTAAATTTGTGATGTGTACTTTTTGGTGTATCGTGATTTTGTAGTGTGATGTTTGGGATGTATTTGTGCAAAGGTCGTCCTTTTGTTGAGTTGTTCCACAGTTTTGTCCCATTCAGTAAGTAAGTCTGTTTTAATATGTTGCTTAATAATGAGATAGGAATGCGGTTGTAGTCTATAGCTAGTTCTGAATCGTGAGCAGCTGTCTTTGCCAATAAATCTGCTCGCTCGTTCCCTTCGTTCCACTATGGCCTTTGATCCAGATCAAGTTAGTTGGTGTTCCACGGTTCATTAGTTCAATCAAATTTGTCTTGAGTCGATGTGTCAGTGGGTCGTTGGATTTGGGGTTATTAGTTGAGTCTATTAATATCTTGTTGTCTGTGTAAATGGTGGAATTGTGTTGAGGAACGTACGTTTGTCTTAAAATATATTCTGTGGCCTTAACTACAGCTAATTTCTCTGCCTGATTATTAGAGCAGTTTTGGCCTAGTCTGTATTGTTCATCGTAGTAGCAGTTATTGTGATATAGAGTTAGTGCGCATCCTGTGTGCTGTTCGTCTTTGCTTCCATCCGTGTAAATGTCAATACTTCCTGTGTCTATGTCTGCAGCTCCTGTGTCTGTTAGGTACTGTGTTAGTTTAGCGTTGTATAGCAGGATGTATCCAGTGTTTGGTGGTGAGTTCGTTTTCAATGTCCCTTGGCTCCATGTCCTTGTATTTTAGTCCTTGTTTTTTTATTTTGTATAATGTCGTTAGTTCTTTAATTTTTAAGTGAGTTGGTTTTATCCTGCAAGGACACAGGCAGCGTCGTAAGAGACAGTGCGATATGCTTTGCTTATCCTTATTCCCATCAGTCTCTGAACCCGCTGAAGCTTTTTCAGATTGATTGGTTTGACTGCTCCCGATTCCCAAAACGGGTATGGCGTAAAGCAGTTTTTGGGATGATAGCCCCTTCATAGATAATTTTTAGTGCCTCTGTCTTTAGGCCCCATGTGTTTTCTTGCAGCGATAGTTAGTCCGTTTACTGTTTTTATTGTTTTGTTAACAAAAACGTAGTCTGTGTGTTCTTTTCCAATTTAGTTTCCTGTCGAATGTTATCCCTAAATATGTCATGGTTTTTCAGTTTGTACAAGTGTTTTGGAATAGAGTCTATTGTTTAAATTTGGAAACAATTCGTTTCTTGGTAAAAATTATGTATTTTGTCTTGTCAGTATTAAATTCGAGTTTATTATCTGTTGCCCATTTTTCCAAAATAATTAAAGCTTGATTGGTGATTAATTGTAATTGGGGGAAACGTTTACCAGTGACGAGAAGTAAAATGTCGTCTGCGTACGTGGTTATCTCTACATTCTCTGGAAGTACTAAATCGAATAAAGAATTAATCAGAATATTCCAGAGCGTCGGTGAGAGAGAAGAACCTTGGGGAGTGCCAATAGTTAGTTTTCTTTGAAATTTGGAAGTATTGGATCTGATTTCAACAGATCGATCCTGAAAGAAGCTTAGTATCAACTGAAATATTTTTCTTGGGCATTGGTACTTCCTCAGATTAAACATTATGGCAGGAACCCAGGCATTATCAAACGCTCCCGATATGTCGAGTTTCAGCATTAAACAATTTTTTTTATTATTTGTTGCTGATTCTATAAATGAATTAGTATAATAAAGAGCATCGATAGTACTTTTTTGGGAATGAATCCAAATTGGTTTTTGTTGAGCAAGTCATTTGTAAGTAAAAAGTGGGTAAGTCGGTGTTGATTATTTTGTCTAGGACTTGCTCATGATTGGGAGGATTGTAATTGGACGTAACTTGTTAGAATCTCTCTTTGGTATTATATGTAAATGTCATTTGTACTTTCATTACATATATATATATATATATATATATATATATATATATATATATATATATATATATTACCATGATAAAATTAATGAGCATTTTTAATTTAGGATATATTAACATTTAAATGATAATTTAAACAATTAATGAACAAATTTAATTAAGATTTTAATAAATCTTATTGTTATTTCAGCTGATTTTATAAGATAAGAAAAGAAGGTTTACTGATTGAATCAGTTGACTTCCAAGTACGGTGTATATTTTTGGGTGAATATCTTCTATTACAGACTGTTGTAATCCTTAATATACTAAAAAATTATCTTCAGATCAGCTTCTTTTAGAGAATAACCGCCTCTGACGGAATCTAACCGCAGACTCACGGGCGATTCTGCTTATATCCGCTCCTTTGAAACAGTAGCGCTAGTGAGGCTGGCACGTGCGGCTAGGCTTGACTCACTCTTCTAAGGATTTTAGAAAGCGGCTAACAGCTTCTATTTGTCGGTCTTTATCCTCTGGCTTTTTAACTTCTAAAGCCCGGGCACCGTTCCAGTTTTAAACTCTACATCTGCTTATCTTGGGTTAACGTAAGAACCTGGAGTACCAAGAGCTATGTCAGACACAGGGGTCACTCACCACTCTGTGAAAGTGTATAATCCCCATTTGGGAATCGAACCAACATCGAATCAGCCTGAGAATCTGGTCTCTGTGATCTTACCGAAGTGATGGTAACCTACCCAAGTGCTGACCACACTTGATAGTGCTTAACTTTATAGATCTATTGCACATGTATTAGTCCACTCGGCTATCCCGGCCCATAAAAATAATGTTCTCAATTAAATTTCCAATCAAAAAATATTCAGCAAACTTTCCATAAGAGCAGCACCAACAGAGTTAGAGCGTCTAAAAAAGCCCCGCAATTATAGAATGTAGGCAAAACGTGACTTTTTTTCATTCAAACCAATATAGACTCTTAACGGTATATCCTAGCGACATATACCTAATATATAAGAAATACCATTCTAAAATTTTGATCTGGAAATATCTTGCTTATTTCCTACTCTTGCACATAAATCTCATACCCCATTAGCTCCATCTATTTTTTTAAAAACTCCATCCCATATGGAACTATTCTTAGAGCTCCTTTTATGTTAGCACTAAACGTACATTCGTATTGAAAACGAATAGGAAAGTAATAACTTAAAACTTCGAGTTTACACTACCGGGATTTATTTGGACTGCAAAACTCGCAGTGCACTATGTACATGAGAGAGTGATTTATATTTTGTCAGTATTGAATTTAGTTTCTTATGGGTTAAGAATTAAAAGGTATGAAGAAAATCGCTAAGAGCAGTCTGCAAAAGGAGTGCCACTCTAAATGCATGACAGTGTTCTTTTTTATGTGTGTCAGTATTATTTTTTTTTTTTTTAATAGCTGTACTTTAATATGTTAACTTGAGCCATAATTAATACATTTACAAAACTAATATTAAACTAAAACATAATTTTAAACTCGCGATTGTAGTTGCAACATAAAAGAAAGATAATAAATGCCTTTATCTGGATTTAATAAAATGTCAGTCGGCTGTAAAAATGTCAGAGGTGATTGAAATGTCGTTAATATGATGTAGAGTAGTGGAGCAAGTACTGAGCCTTGTGGCACTCCTGCTGACGCCAATCATTGCACTGTTCCTCAATTAATCATCCACTGTTCCTGTTCCTATTCCTATTTCTATATCTGTTTGGGATAACAGTATTCTTTGCTTAAATACAGTTCACAGATGCAGAACACTACACCCATGGCCATGTACAGTATACATAATAGGAACACCTTCTCTAGGTAACCAGCAATCTCTTTAAGTTTCAATCAATGCCTAGTGATAGCCATAAAAGATATGAACAATTATCGGTAAATCGAAAATAAGTTTTTCTAATTTCAACATTGCCTATTTTTTATCCCATTGATGGATAATTCTTAAAAACTATTTTATATTATCATGCAGTCATCAAACACGAGGTGTGTACAATTATATTATTATACTTGAGTGATATAAAGTCCGTCTGTCAATTGTAAAAATTGTAAATAGTAACTTTCTATGGCTTTTGATCAGCCAGCTGCTGTTACATATTTAAAGTTTCAATGAAATCTATTATTGCAAAATTTATACTAGTAAACTATTTTGAACTCGTGTACATGTGTATGTGGTTTTAAACTTCTTTGGCGTATGTGAAACATAGCTTAGCTAATTTTTTTTTGGGGGGGGTAACGGTTACTGGGCTATTGGGTGAAAAAAAAGTAGAATAATATTGACAAATATTGGCAATTCAATTTACATTTCTTTTAACACTTCAGATATCTCTACTTTTAAACTCTATAGATATAATTTAAACATGGACATTTTGTTACACAATCTTTAAAACAAAAATGAAAGATATTTAATTTTTTTCTTTAACAGTTAATCTTTTCATCAACTGAAAAATGAAAAACGGAAAGATAGGTAAGACTGCGTCCACTTTGAAATACTTGAAGCTTGATATAGGAAAATTGAAAATGCTTTCCCTACAGAATTTTTTTCTTTTTCTTCTTTTCAAGTGCATCTATGTTGGCTATAGTATTAGCTGCATGGATTTCTGCCATTTCTAGACGCTTATTCTTGCTGCTTAAGTACGTTTTTGTTTCTATGATTTTACTTCTTGCTATCTTTATTAAATAAATAACTTTTTCTTTTTGAATTGCCAAAAGAAACTTTATATTTCGGTTTCTATTTATGTCTATTATAATGTTCCTTTTGAGAGCCAGATATAAAAATCCACAAGAGTCATGAGTTAAAATAAACTCGATATAATTTTATTTTTATAATTAAAAAATATTTACTTTTTTTTTTATTAAGTTATGTATTATATTTTTTTGAGTATCAGCATCGTAATTCAAAAGAAGAGCGGCTGTAGGAGACTGAGATAAATGACAGAAAATTGTTGTGAAGCTAGGGTTGACTGTAGCACCATATTTGCATGTCGCAAAATAATTAGGAATGACAACATTTTCAATTTTAAACCGTTATCTAAATTTGAGATTTGTTCGTAAAATTTTGCTAAGGTTATTTTGAAAAGCTTTCATAATATAATGGCTCGAAGAAAATTTCATTTAGGAGCAATGCAATTACAAGCAAATGTTAGGGCGATATTAAGTATTGTTTATTTTCAATTAAAATGCAAAGACTTGTGTTTATTTCGTTTGCCACTATGTTTATGTACATATGGCTCCATCTATCATTATCAAGGTTAACTTTTATTTTATTAATGTTTCCGGTAGATCGCATTCCAATGCACTTTCTATTATATATATTTTTTTAACCTTTTTTTTTTTACCCACAGGCTTAGCCATTTTTGTAATAACTGTTTTGTTTATGCTTCTTAAGTGGTCACACCTCTCGCTGTTGTTTCTATGCTCCCAGTAATTGTGGACAGTTTCCTCTCTTTTTTTTATTTGTCAAGTGGTTTGAGCATTCGGAATCGGTCCGACGTCAGTCATCTAAAATTTCACACCATAATTGTTCAAAGCGATTCAAGGAGGTGTAGAAATTTCCAGATTTCCTCGTCACATCGAAGAGAAAATTTTGTTTCCTTAGTCGATATTTAGCAGCGCCAGAGCTATCGTCGTCGCGTTCTGAAAACTGTGTTATGTAATGTATTTTTAAGGATTGTTACACAGTTTAGAACGTTACAAGAAACATTAGTGATGTGGGTCAGCATACCCCAGACGCGTAGGAACGCGTCTCGACTAGTCCCCAGAGCTGTCCGACGGCAGCTGCTCAACTTCTCAATTTTCTAGACGCAGCCATAGCGGCGCCTCTCGCAGCAATTCTATAAAAATACACTGAAGCAGTACCTCGGCTCCAGCCACGGCGTCTGGGAGACGCAGCAACTGCGGCTGGCTGCTGCATGCGGATCCCCGCTTTAAGAATAAAATAGAATAGAGCTGCCTTTTAGCCCAGTCAATGAAGGCAAGAAATAAGGCTTTATCGCAACTAATTAGGGGAAAGCTGAATTTTTGCAGGGTGTTAGTATATAAATTATACACTAAAAAAACACAAAGTCCCGACCCCCACCCCTTTAGCAACATTAAAATTACGGAACTCTTGTTTTTGCCGACAGCTCGGTCATACCCTATGCTAAGGGAAGAGTGGGATAATGACTTGCAGAAAGTAATTGATGACAGGAAGGGCGGCAGTGGTAAATATAACATATGAAAGGAGGCGCATGGTAGATGAACACTGAACTTTTTTTTTTATTTTATTAAAAAGGCGTGGAAGATGTTAAATATATGACCAACATAAAAAAAAAAAAAAAAAATAAAAAAAAAATAAATTAAATAAAAAAATATAAATGAAAAAAATAAAATAAAATAAAAATTAATAAATAGTGATGAAAAAGTTATAGTTTTTTTAATAATATTTAATACCTGGGGATAAGTGAGGGAAATGTACTGTTCATCAATTTTATTGTTTACAGGATTAGGTTCTAAGTAGATATAAATGGATTCTGATAATAAACGTTTACTATGGTTGTGGACAGTGGCAAAGATAGATAATTTTTCGAAATCAAGGGTATGATTTAATAATAAGGAACGTTCTGAAAGTTTGGAGGCGGAGATATTTTTGGAAGAGATGGAAAATTTGTGTTGGGTGATGCATGGCAATTAGGAGAGGAACATGTTATACGGTAAACAACATTGGATTTGAGTTAGAGAGGAGTTGGATCTTTTAGGTTAGTGTAGGTGTTTTGAAGTTTATTCTGTGATGTAAGGCCTAGACGTAGGTTAGGGAAGGTTGAGCGAAGAGATTTTTTAATGATATCAGAGAGGAAGGGGATATAAGGTAGGGATTTGTATAAGAATACAGAGGATGGAGGTGCGTGGGAATCAGAAGAAGGGAGGTTGGGGGGCGGATGATTGAGGTAATTCGAAAGCAGTTTATTGATGGTGTTAAGTGGGAAACTGTTAGATAGTGTCTAACATGATATAATGGAGTTCAGTAGGTCATTAAGGACGATGTTGGATAGGTAGTGGACTCCCCATGGCAAGTCCGGGGATTTGGTGATAAAACTTATTCTGAAAGGAAAGGTAACCTAAGGTGTCCGATGATTGGTACACAAAACCTACCTACCCTGGCAGACTATTAAATTTTCATTCTCAACACCCATATCATCAAAAAATCAATGTCGCCGAGAATCTCCGCCATCGCTGCAAGAGAGTTCTAGGGATTTTAGGTATGAAGAACGCTTAAGTGGGATGTGAGGTTGTATGGATGTCCAATTATTGTTTATAATGAGGAGAGTATTGTCAATAGGTATAATGGTAAATAAACTTAAAATGTCAAAGGATACTAGAATGAAATCGTTGGGAATGTTAAAGGATAGTAGTAGTTCACGTAGGTGGAAGGAACTATGGATATCGTATGGGTTATCATGGCTAAGGATTTGAAGAGATGGGAGGAGGGATTTGCTTAGCTAAAGAGAGGGTGAATTGAATTAATAGGATGTATTGGATGTAATAGGACGAAGAGGGGTATTGGTTTTGTTGATTTTTGGAAGACCATAAAAACGAGGAGCTACGGAATTATAGGAGATTAGCTTTTTGTAAGTAGGATAGTTTATCTATTTAGATTCTAAAAGGGATTTAATGTGTTGGTTGAATTAAGTGATTAGGGAAGGTGTAGGATCACATTTGGTGGGGAGATAGGTAGTGGGGTCAGAGAGGAGTTTTAATATTTTTTTATTGTAATCAGTTCGGCCGTGATCACAGTTTTGTTACCTTTATCTGCTCTTGTAACAATAATATGATCATTAGATTTTAAAAAGGATCGGGTAAATGATAAATATTTGAAGAACTGAGGAAAAAGGGTCGAAGGTTAAGAGCGCGGGTGTTGAAGGTGATTAGAGATATTACTGCTGACTGTGATGCGCAACAATTCTTTGTCTTCATCGGTGCATTTAAAGAGGTCGTCTCTATGGATGTATTCTAACTTTGTAATTGTGGAAGAATAGAGTGATTTTTTGAATGGGGAGTAAAAAAATTGTGACCTAAACTGAGAATATTTATGACAGGAGGGGATGTTGTGAATCCATGTTTGGTCTTAACATTTATCCATGGATAAATTTTATTGCGTAATGAATTTTGGTATAGTTGGTCGAAATTTTTTAAACAATATATGCTTTTTCTGTGTTTTAAAGGATGAAAAAAATTTGGAAATGATGTTATTTAAATTGACATATTGTCAACATTAAAATGAGTTTATTTGAAATATACCTATTGACAATGCTTTCCGATACAAGTGAAAACAATTTCTATTCCATATTTTTTTAAATCATTTGAATTTATACCTGTATACTGGTCGGCGAGTAAGATGGAAATCTTATGTTTTTTTTAAAATTGGTTGAAGCAGATTTATAAAAACTTGAGCGTTCTGTCCTTTTGAAGTAGAAATCCACGCATATCGGGTAAAATGGTCTACTAATATATGCATATATCGTTTAGGAGAATGGTGACCTGCAAAACCTCCATACTACATTATCGAGTGACATGATCTGAAAAGGTTCAGTAGCTGGTCCTAGATTTGATAAGAGGCCTATAGCACGACTACGAGACGAACCTGTTCTCAATACAAATTTGGCATGTCTTATAGAAGGAATGTACACGCGTTGTCCTACCCTTGAAATAGTAGTGTGGTCTGATTTGTAGCGATCATCTGCTGTGGACCTATATGACCATAATGTTGATGGACGAATTCAACTATTTCTTTTCCCAAAGCTGGAGAAACAAAAATTCTTGATTTTCCTTTTACATTCTTTAATATTATACCTTGTTTAGACTTGATGTGTTTAGCTAATTTTAAATCAGACCAAGGTGTTCCCTTGGTCTTTTAATACCGTTGGTAAATCTATTAAATTCACAATCTGGATCGCGTCTTTATTCTCGAAATATTCAAGAACAGGGTTTTTCTCGAAAGTAAATCAGCAAGGACATTTTCGTTTGCATTTTTTTTGTATATAATATTAAAATTGAACTGCGATAAGTAAAGGATTAAATCACTAAGTATTTCATCAGTTCTAGCTTTTGTTTTTAAAATTTCCAACGGCTTATGATCACTGCAGACAGTGAAGGAACGTCCGATTAAGTAATACTGCCAGAATTTTATTGCATCTTTGATTGCCTTTCATTCTAAAAACGCTTTTTTTTCAGTTTTCTGAGAGCTTACGTGAATAATACGCCACTGGGTGTAGTATTCCGTCGTCTTGTGGTTGTTTAGAGTAGCGCCGATTCCTTTTATAACTGGCATCTGTTTCTAATAAATATTGGCTTATTAATGTCATAAATAGCAAGAATTGGGGTTGAACCATAATAATTCTTATATGATGATTGAAGTCTTGTCTTTGTTTTTCGAAATGGTATGTCCCCAGATATTTGACCTGATTTACCTTCAACAAACATTGGATAGTTTTAAATTTGAAACCTTCAGCACTAATGATTTGTAAAACTTTTTCAATAGTGAAGATTGGTCTTCCCAAGTTCTGGAGAAAATCAAGACATCGTCGATATAGTTAACGCAGAATTCATCTAAACTATTTCTTCGGAGAATATTGATAATATTCGTTGGAATGTGGCGGGAGGCAGTTTTTAAGACCAAAGGGAGAACTTTAAACATGAATTTCCCATATTTTGTTATAAAAGAGGTTTACTCCCGATCTTGTTCTTTTAGTTGAATATACCAAAATGCGGAATTTATATTCTTTTCTTCACCTTCAATATGTTGTAAGTCAACGACAAAGTCATATTCACTCAATGTGTTGTTGACATTCGACTCAACATATTCATCTAACTCTTTAACATTAACATTATCTAAATTCTGCATCTGATCAGCATTGGATCGTATAAGAGAGTATTCTGATCACTATTCGATCGGTCGGTCTTCCTGTAGACATGTTACTTTTTCATTATTATTACGTTGGAAAATTCTTAGATTTTCATTCTGAATCAGCCTAAATTTCTTAATATCGCTCACTACCCACTAACATATCATAGGAGAAGTTATCATTTTTAACAACATATGTGGTCAAATAGTCTGTAATATTTCCAATTCGTAGCTTAATTATAGCCCGGGCCGAAGTGAAATTATGTCCGCTGATTGTTTTTAATATACCTCTGTGTTCCATTAACCTCAACTGAAGCAAATCAGCAATTCGTTTGTTAATTAATGATACATTAGAGCCACAATCAATAAAAGAGCGTTTATTTTCATATTATCCTTATTAATACATTCAATTTTATCAACGGATATAATTTCACCGGGTCCATTAGTTTTAAATTGTCTTTTCTCAAGATCTATGTTAAATAACTCCAAGTCATTAACATGTGGAGCATTAATTCGTTTTTTTTCATTGTCCGATTTTCTTGTTACGACAATCAGCTGGTGGATGGTAACGATTTTTTAAAAAACCTAGACTCGAACAAATGGTCACCTGGTTTTCTTTGAAGGTCGTTTTCTTTGTTGGTGGTCATTGGTTTTCAATGGATATGAAACTGGGGCTTACTATTCAATCTTGGAAGTAACGTTTGTTCTTTTCTTTTCTTTTTTCTAGAAAATAAATCTTCTAGTTTTCGAAGTTTCAGTGAACAGCTTGTCCAGTTGTAGTTATCTGTTCTCTATCAAGTTCATCTTGGACTCACTTGGCAAACCGAAAACTATCTGATTGATTCTGGATAGTTCAGTTCCATGGGGTTCCACTGCTAGGCAAAACCTCTCTTTTACCAGCGCGTAATCAATCAAGGAACCGCCCAAATATTTGTAATTAAACGCCTTTCTAACAACAGACCAAGCCTTTATCAATGAAAACATTTTAAAAACGAATTTTTCCATATTTCCCATGAGTGGTTAGGACCATACTTGTGAGGTTACGTTTCATACCAGTCTTTTGCTGTACCGGTTTAAAAAAAAACGTAAAGCCTCAATTTTAAGACTGTCTAGATTTATTTTGAAATCGTCCCTACACTCCTCTTCAAATTTACGTAGCCATTCAGTTTGGATCTGTTTGTTTTTTTTTTACACAATTTATCCAAAATAAAATTTTTTTTCAATCGGATGCAACTGTAATTTCGTTTTGAGCTGAATTAGATTTTAATTGTTGCTCTAATAGCCTAATTCGATCCTCCTATTCTAATTGTAGAGGCTCGAAAGATCGCGGATTTGGAGGAGGGATGTATTCTTCTAAAGGTAACACACATCTAAAGGTAACACACATTCCCTGCTTCATCGAAATATTCTTTGTGAATGTCATTGTCTATTTTAATAGCTACAGTTCTGTAACAATTCAAAATTTTAATAGAAGCTCTTGCATTACAAATAATTTTTTTACTTGATAAAACAGTGTGAAAGTTCAAGTTTCTAAATTTAGCTGGAATTAAATACCATGTAACTTATATCGGCTAGAAATACCTTGAATTACAAATTCTTCCTCCTCTTTCTTCACAATTTTGACAAATAGCATAGCCATCTCCTTTCCTTACTACTCCTTGAAGCTTGTAACTTTAATTTCTAATGTGGTTTCATAAACGTGATTTTATTCTCTGTATAAAAGTTACAAAAATCATTAAATAAATATTGAAAAAGAAATACATTATAAACAATATAGTAATCTACCTGTAATAAAAGAATTAAATTACACGTTAGTCCTTCAGAGTAAGAAAAACAGTTATTAACAATTAACACAAAGTTATAGTTGCACTCTTACCACAAGGTTATAGTTACACTCTTAACAGAAGGTTATAGTTGCACTGTTAGAATCACATAGTAACCCATATGTTAGGTGCTAGCCAACATTACATTTGTTAAAGTTACTTTATGTTTTTTGTAGCGGCAGTTTTCTGTATATGATTAAATAGGCTATCTATGTATCTATACACTAGGCTTTGCATGTAGAAACAAAGCCATCTTCATAAAAAGTGTATATAACATAAATTGTTTGTGATATTATTAGGTGTAAAATAAAAAAAAGAACACTCCAATAGCATAATTAGGTTTCGAACTATAGGCATATAACCAGAGTTCTGTACTTGTAATGTGGGGGGAAAGCAAGAGGGGTGTAGGTCGGGACTTTGTGTTTTTTTAGTGTATACTTTATGTACTAACATCCTGAAAAAATTCAGCTTTCATCTAATTAGTTGCGACACGAAACCTTTATTGACTGCGCTATAACTCTTTGCGCTGGGTTAGCGCGCCTTTCTTAGTCAGATGTCAAATGATAGCGTGGTTTGTTTATTTATTTTGTTAGTTTGATCTTTACAATTGGATAAAATGAGTATGTGTGTAGCCTTCGGTTGCCACAATAGCAAAAAAAAAAAAGAAGAAAACCTTTGATTATGAAGGAGAGAAACTAACATTTCATTCGTAAGTACTAATTTATTTTGTGTTTTGCTTGAGGATACTGATACTATAATTGGTAACATAAAGCACCTAGTTTTCTATTTACCAACTGTAATAAAAGTTTTAATAGTTTTCCGTATATTTCAAACTTAAAGGAGAAATGGATCCAGGCAATTAGGAGAGAAAATTGGAAACCATCTAAGCATAGCATTATTTGCAGTAAACATTTTGTTTAATATGATTTTGATAAATCTTCATCTTTCAGAACTTATTAAAACAAAGTACACTGTTCCATCCGTTTTCTTGTTTCCATCATATTTGGTGTCAAAAACCACTGAGGTAAAATTCTTAGAATTGTATTTTTTATACATTTTCAAAAAATTTAGAATACAACAGTTTTAAACCGTAAACGGAGTAACTTATCTCTATAATCTCCTCATCCAAAAAAAAATATTAAAAAAAATAAAATAAATTTTATAAAAACCTAGATATAGAAAAACCAGATAAAAACATAACCAGATATAGAGATCCTTGCGAAAATTCAGAAAAAAATTGCCAAAAATTAAAATCCGCAAGAAAAAAATTACGAAACTTTTAGAAACATAACAGACTAAAATGTAAAGTAGAAAAATTATGCACAATCATTTCTGAATTAGAACATACAAATTTTATTCAATCTGAATATTGTGAAATGGAAAGAAGCATCTTAACCCCAAAATGAAAAAAATGTTTGACTAACGATTAAAAAATGTCTCAATAATACTGCGCTTCTTGTCTCCGAAAGCGTGCAGCTTTGTCCAAGAAACTTTTCAAACAGTCCTTCTACATCCACGCAATATCTCAAAAAGGTACTCTCCCAAAATATCACTGGCCGGAAAAAAAAAAAAAAAAAAAAAAAAAAATACTCAAAATAAAATTGACAAAAATCTTATCATTCTGACAAATATTTACTCCATTGAGGAGAAACTAACTTTAGGAACTCCCCTAAGAACACCCGAAAACAGCCAAAGAATTGACAATATAAAATAAGAAAATATTTTAATATAATATAAAACTCCCTTAACATGCATTAAACATGATATAGGCTCCGATATGGATAAAAGATGGTGCTAATTATATGGTGCCACATTGTGTTTTATATCGATATGGGTTCTTTTGCCTGTTAGATGGGCGATTAACGGGTTATTCTTGCTAGACCGCAAGTTATTAATTTCCTTTTCTAATGTTTTTTGTTTTTTGGTTACGAGATGTTCAACTCGCTTCCGGATTTTGCATTGTCTAATGAGTCAAACTCAAGTGGGTGGAGTACAGAAGTGGAGTTTATTGTTTGGAGGATATAATATATATTTTAATTATCTTCTCACTGAGTACCAACGGTTAATTTCAAATCAGTACCCATTGACGTCGTAGCATGGTGAGTGGCTTTCGACACGACGCTGCTCTTGTTTGTGCTCCACTTCTTAGTTGCACGTATCTGGGAATGAGTGTCTTCCTCTCTCAAGTACGTCTGGTTAAACCAAATATTTTTGTTAGCGATGGCGTATTTAAGTCTAATTTTGGAAAACCAATAAGCTGCATCTTTCCGGCTTGCAGTCTTCAGTTCTGCAACAACTTACGATTTTATTATTTCTATTTTCCCGTGTATTTTGCTTCACAGTCATTACATTTTAATTCGTATAAGCCGCTTTTTTGGAAAGGGTCTATTTTGTCTTTCGGTGAAGGGATGTATGATGACAATGGTTTATCTATTTTAAATGCAGAGTTTAAACTTAATTTTTTAAAAATTATTTCCCTACTTTAGCGGATATTAAGCCGTAGTATGGTATCAAAATATATTTTTTAGGGGTAGCTTTATCCTCTGAGGGTGTATATATTATTCATAGGTTTTTTTATGTATTTGTTTTATTAAAATATTATTGATTGTGGTTTTACTGAATTAGTTCTTCTTCTTCTTCTGGTTTAAATTGATGTAGAGTCATGTAAAATACCAATGCCAGCACACTAAAACTGCGTACTGTTGTGACATCCAAGTTGTTTGGTTCATTTTTGTTATAACCCCAAAACTATTCTTCTGATCTGAAATTTATTTTTCTCGACTGATAGTTTAATTAATTCTAAATCAGACTCATATATAGAATTGATATAAAGTCATGTAAAATACCAATGCCAACACACTAAAATCTCGTACTTTTATAAACTCTATATTTTTAAAAACAACGTACGGTTGTGAAATCCAAGTTTTCTGGTTCATGTTTCGGTATAACCCAAAACTATTCTTCTGATCTAAAATTTATTTTTCTCAACTGATAGATGACTAAATTTGCAATTAGACCCATATATTAAATTGATATAAAGTCATGTAAAATACCCATGACAGCACACTAAAACCTAGTACTGTTGTGACATCCAAGTTGTTTTGTTCATTTTTGTTATAACACACAAACTATTGTTCCGATCCGAAATTTATTTTTCTCAACTGATTGATGACTAAATTCTCAATCAGAACTATATATTAAATTGATATAAAGTCATGTAAAATACCAATGCCAGCACACGTAAAACCTGGTACTGTTGTGAAATCCGAGTTGTTTGGTACCTTTTTGGTTAAAACCCCAATACTGTTCTACCGATCCAAAATTTCTATTTCTCAACTAATAGCAGACTAAATTTGCGATTAGACCTATAAATTGAATTGATATAAAGTCATGTAAAATACCAATGCCAGCACACGTAAAACCCCTTACTGTTGTGAAATCCAAGTGTTTTGGGACATTTAATATTTATTTTTCTCAACTGATAAAAGACTAAATTCGCAATCAAACCCATACATTAAATTGATATAAAGTCATGTAAAATACCAATGATAGCACACTAAATCTTCGTACTGTTTTGAAATCCAAGTTTTTTTTTTTTTTTTTTTTTTTTTTTTTTTTTTTTTTTTTGTTTTTTTGTATTTTTTTTTTTGTTTTTTTGTTTTTTTTTTTTTTTTTTTTTTTTTTTTTTTTTTTTTTTTTTTTATTTTTTTGTTTTTTTTTTTTTTTTTTTTGTTTTTTTTTTTTTTTTTTTTTTTTTTTTTTTTTTTTTTTTGTTTTTTTTTTTTTTTTTGGCACATTTTTTTTAAAACCCAATAACTGTTCACCAATCCAAAATTTCGATTTCTTAACTAATAGCTGACTAAATTTGCAATTAGACCTATATATTAACTTGATATAAAATAATGTAAAACACCAATGCCACCACACGTAAAACCGCATACTGTTGTGAAATCCAAGTGTTTTGGCACATATTTCGTTATAACCGCAAAACTATTCTTCTGATCTGAAAACTATTTTTCTCTTCTGATAGCTGACTAAAGTCTCAATTGGACCCATATATTAAATTGATATAAAGTCATGTAAAGTACCAATGCCAACACACTAAATCCCCGTACTGTTCTACGGTATATGTTTTTTGATACATATTACGTTATAACCCCAAAACTGCTCCTCCAATTCAAATTTTATCTGTAGAAAGTGATAGCTATCTAAATCTGCAATCAGACCCTTATAATAAACTGATATAAAATTAAGTAAAATACCAATGCCAGCACACGTAAAACCTGGTACTGTTGTGAAATCCGAGTTGTTTGGTACCTTTTTGGTTAAAACCCCAATACTGTTCTACCGATCCAAAATTTCTATTTCTCAACTAATAGCAGACTAAATTTGCGATTAGACCTATAAATTGAATTGATATAAAGTCATGTAAAATACCAATGCCAGCACACTAAATCCTCGTACTGTTTTAAAATCCAAGTTCCTGGTACATTTTTTGGTGTAATCCCAAACTGTTCTTCTGATTTAAAATTTATTTTTCTCAACTGATAGAAGACTAAAATTGCAATAACACCCAAATATTAAATTGATATAAAATGTTGTAAAATACTAATGCCAGCACACAAAATCCTGGTACTGTTTTAAATTCCAGTTTTTTGTCACATTTTTCGTTATAACCAGCAAACTAATCCTCTGATCCGAAAATTATTGACTGAAATCTCAATTAGACCCATATATTAAATTGATGTTAAGTCATGTAAAATACCAATGACAGCACACTAAAACCTCTTACTATTGTGATATCTATGTTTTTTTGGTACATTTTACGTTATAACCCCACAACTACTAGTCCATTCCAAATTTATCTGTCTCAAGTGATAACTATTTAAATCTGCAATCAGACCATTATAATTAATTGATATAAAATAATGTAAAATACCAATCCCAGCACACTAATACCAAGTACTGTTGTGAAATCCAAGTTATAGCTAACTAAATTTGCAATTAGACATATATATTAACTTGATATACAATAATGTAAAATACCAATGCCAGCACACTAAATCCCCGTAGTGTTCTAAAGTCTATGTTTTTTGATACATTTTACGTTATAACCCCAAAAATATTCTTCCGATCCGAAATTTATTTTTCCTGACTGATAGTTAACTAAACTCTCAATCAGACCCATATATTAAATTGATGTAAAGTCATGTAAAATACCAATGCCAGCACACAAAATCCTAGTACTGTTTCAAATTCCAGTTTTTTGGAACATATTTCCTTATAACCCCCAAACTTTTCTTCCGATTCGAAATTTATTTTTCTTGACTGATAGCTGACTAAAATCTCTATCAGACCCATATAGTAAATTGATGTTAAGTCATGTAAAATACCAATGACAGCACACTAAAACCTCGTACTGTTGTGATATCTATGTTTTCTTGGTACATTTTACGTTATAACCCCACAACTACTAGTCCATTCCAAATTTATCTGTCTCAAGTGATAACTATTTAAATCTGCAAACAATCCCTAATAATAAATTGATATAAAATAATGTAAGATAGCAATGCCAGCACACGTAAAACCCCTTACTGTTGTGAAATCCAAGTGTTTTGGCACATTTTTTGCTGTAATCCCAAAACTGTTCTTCTGATTTAAAATTTATTTTTCTCAACTGATAAAAGATTAAATTTGCATTTAGACCGATATATTAAATTGATATAAAGTCATGTAAAATACCAATGCCAGCACAATAAACCTGGCAGTGTTGTGAAATCCAAGTTTTTCGGTACTTTTTTGTTATGACCCCAAAAATATTCATTCGATCCGAAATTTATTTTTCTCGACTGATAGCTGGCTGTACTCTTAATTTGACCCATTTATTAAATTGATATAAAGTCGTGTAAAGTACTAATGGCAGCACATTAAATCCCCATACTGTTCTGAATTCTATGTTTTAATTCTATGTTATAACCCCACAACTCCTAGGCCATTCCAAATTTATCCGTCTCAAGTGATAAGTTTTTAAATCAGCAATCAGACCATTATAATTAATTGATATAAAATAATGTAAAATACCAATGCCAGCACACTAATACCAAGTACTGTTGTGAAATCCAAGTTTTATGGCACATATTTCGTTATAACGCTAAAACTATTCATCCAATCCGAAATTTATTTTTCTCGAATGATAGCTGACTAAATTCGCAATCAGACACATATATTAAATTGATGTAAAAACATGTAAAATACCAATGAAAGCACACTAAATTGTCGTACTGTTGTGAAATCCAATTTTTTGGTACATTTTTTTATAACCCCAAAAATATTCTTCCGATCCGAAATTTATTTTTCCTGACTGATAGTTGACTAAATTCTCAATCAGACCCATATATTAAAATGATGTAAAGTCATGTAAAATACCAATGCCAGCACACAAAATCCTGGTACTGTTTCAAATTCCAGTTTTTTGGCACAGGTTTGGTTATAACCAGCAAACTATTCTTCTGTTCAGAAAATTATTTTTCTCTACTGATAGCTGACTAAATTCTCAATTGGACCCATATATTAAATTGATATAAAGTCATATAAAATACCAATGACAGCACACTAAAACCTCGTACTGTTGTGATATCTATGTTTTCTTGGTACATTTTACGTTATAACCCCACAACTATTTCTCCGATCCAAAATTAATTTTTTTCAGCTGATAGCTGACTAAATTTGCAACCAGACCTATATATAAAATATATATAAAGTCATGTAAAATACCAATGCCAGCACACTAAATCCCCGTAGTGTTCTAAAGTCTATGTTTTTTGATACATTTTACGTTATAAACCCCCGAATAACCCCAAAAATATTCTTCCGATCCGAAATTTATTTTTCCTGACTGATAGTTAACTAAACTCTCAATTAGACCCATATATTAAACTGATATAAAGTCATATAAAATACGAATGCCAGCACAATAAATTCTCATACTTTTATAAATTCTATATTTTTTAATACATTTTATGATATAACCCCAAAACTACAAGTCCAATCCAAAATTTATCTGTCAAAGGTGAAAGCTATCTAAATATGCAATCAGACTTGGATAATAAATTAATATAAAATTATGTATAATACATACGTAAAATCGGGTACTGCTGTGAAATCCAAGTGTTTTGGCAAATTTTTCGTTATAACCCTAAAACTATTCGTATCTAAAATTTATTTTTCTCAACTAATAGGTGACTAAATTTGCAATAAGACCCCTATAATAAGTTGATATAAAATTAAGTGAAATACCAATGCCAGCACACTAAAACCCCGTACATTTGTGTATTCTATGTTTTTTGATACATTTTACGTTATAACCCCAAAACTACTCCTCCAATTCAAATTTTATCTGTAGAAAGTGATAGCTATCTAAATCTGCAACCAGACCCCTATAATAAACTGATATAAAATTAAGTAAAATACCAATGCCAGCACACGTAAAACCTGGTAATGTTGTGAACAACAAGTTTTTTGATACATTTTTGTTATAACCCCATAACTGTTCTACCGATCCAAAATTTCTATTTCTCAACTAATAGCTGACTAAATTTGCAATTAGACCTATATATTAACTTGATATAAAGTCATGTACAATACCAATGCCAGCACACCAAATCCCTTTACTTTTCTGATGTCTGTGTTTTTTGATACATTTTACGTTATAACCCCAAAACTACAAGTCCAATCCAAAATTTATCTATCAAAGGTGAAAGCTATCTAAATTCTCAATCAGACCCATATATTAAATTGATGTAGAGTCATGTAAAATACCAATGCCAGTGCACTATAACCTCGTACTGTTGTGAAATCCAAGTTGTTTGGTACATTTTCGTTAAAACCCCAAAACTATTGTTCTGATCCGAAATTTATTTTTTTCAAGTGATAGCTGACTAAATTTGTATTCAGACCTATATCTCAAACTAATATAAAGTCATATAAAATACAAATGCCAGCACACTAAAACCTCGTACTGTTTCAAATTCCAGTTTTTTGGCACAGGTTTTGTTATAATCCCAAAACTGTTCATCTGATCTAAAATTTTTTTTTCTCAACTGATAGATGACTAAATTTGCAATTAGACCCATATAATAAATTGATATAAAGTCATTTAAAATACCAATGCCAGCACACAAATACCTTTTACTGTTTTGATACTCAAGTTTTTTGGCACATTTTTCGTTATAACTAGAGACCGGATTTTTGTGCATTAAAAAATCAAAAAATGTGCAGTAAACAACTCAAAACATGCAAAATCGTGCAGTAAAAAAATCAAAATATGCAAAATCGTGCAGTTAAAAACTCAAAACGTGAATTTAAAAACTTAATACATGTAGTAATCCATTTATTTACACAAATATGCAAAACTCAACCAGCCTAGAATAAACTTAAGGACATTTCGACAAACGTTTCGTTTTAGAGTTAGTTCAATCTAAAATACTTTAAAATTTGGGGAAAAAGGGAGATGAAAAAAATTGTTAATTAAAAGAAATATAAAATGTCTTTATTAAAATTTCCTTTTACGTGGAATCAAAATATAATTAAATGTTTTTGAAAAATAAATTAGTTTTTAAAAGTTTCGTGAAAATGTACATTATAAATTTGAAAGTATGCCGCCTGTCACTTAATAAAATGTTCTTTAGCAAAGAACGAATGTTTTTTTAACGAATGTAGCCTTAGTTGTTCTCAAGGATTTACTCGAATTTTGAAAACAAGCCATCTTCCCTTTTCATTTTCAATTCGTTTTAAGCTTTCTGCGAGAGTTTCAAACAAATATCAGCTCTGGATATTCATTTGTCCATTGTTTCAATTTTGTAGAAACACTTGCGGACGTTTTTGGCATTTTCAAAGTTGATAGTTTAAAATCTTGTCAACAACTAGCCCATTGTGCTAAATCAGAAGTGGGGAATGAAATGGGAAGTACGTCGATCTTCAATGTTTGCCTTAATCCTCAAAGCTCCCAATTCAATACGATCATTTAAAAGTAGTAGGTCACAAATACATTTAATTTAAGCGACTTTTTACTTTCAATTTAAAACTAATTAACCTATTTAATATAATTAATTTTTATGGTAACGGTTCGGATCGGCGACACCAACCCCTAAACCCGCTCAGAATACCTTTTATCGATTCTAACCTTGTACCGATTTATTTCGATGTTCTAGTCCCTGCTTTTAGAAGGGAAAGGTTATTCTCCTACATTTACTATGAAACTCTAAATCCTTGTTCAAAGTAATATTAACTTCTGTTTACCTTCTAATATTAAAATGAGAAATAAGGAAATATTAAAGTGGAAATAAGGAAATATCAAAATATAAGGTACTAAATCAATTTCGAATTAATATTAATTTAATCAACAATTAATATACTACTGAACCACCAGTAAAGTTAATTCCTGATGAACTTTCTGTCAGAGAAGTGAAAATAACAAATTATAAATATAAAAAGACAGAATCCTTAAGTATTTATTTAACATTTGTAGCTACATGTTTCGGAGACAATGTTCCATCATCAGGCTTCTAATTTTTTTTTTAAAAACACATTAATCTATAACATTATACCGATAGTTCTACAATTATATAGTAATGTGTCATTTTACCCTCTTAATCTGTGATTATTTTCACATTGTCAATTCTCCATGTTATAAGCCATTATATAATATTAGACAGAATTCTAGTTGAAATGATGATGTTAATTTCTGCTATATTTTCTCATGGGAAGTGGAAATAAGAAACATAAAAAACCTGTGATATACTTTCTCACATTTATTATAAACTGATATTTTTATTGAATTAATTATACAATCTGTCTCACTTTAGCACAAAAAGTAATATGGATGACAAAGAATCCATTCACAAAATATGTATACTGAAATTGAAACAACAAATACAAGTTTATAAAACACCAAATCCATGTACAAATTAATCTTCTTAAGTTTCATAACACTTTTACAAGTTGTAAATTTTATCACTTAAATTGATAGAACAAATATAAATATGTAAAACAAACACCAATTCATGTACAAATTAATCTTCTTAAGTTTTTTAACACTTGTTTACACATAAGCTTAGATGAAATAAGAAAACATGAATTCATAAAACACTAAATCCTCGTGTTGTTTAACTTCTGTTTCACTTATTTACATTTAAGAAGTCTAAATATCAATATAACAAACTATAAAAAACACAATCCCAAGTTGAAACTGTAGAAGTGATTGTTTACATGTGAGGGTTATCGGAATGAACTATCGAAAAATGTAAACATGAAGTGAAGCATAGGATCGAACTGGTCGGTGTAGCGCGGGTCAACCTAGTTTGGTGGTGTCGCCGATCCGAACCGTTACCATTTTTATAAATGTTGCCTAATAATCGTTAGTAAAATTTTCAAAAAATAAATGGTTAAGTGAATAAAATTAGATAAAACTGGTTCAATTGTGCAATTTTGTGCAGTAAAACCCGAATTCGTGCAATTAAGCTCAAAAAGTCAAATTTGTGCAATTTCGTGCAAAATAAAATTTAAGAATAAGAATCCTTATTATATAAATGAGATAACCAGTTGGGTTAGAGAGCGCTAAATCAAAGCGAACTAAATGTGCAATAACACAGAAATCCGGTCTCTAGTTATAACCAACAAACTATTCTTCTGATCCTAAAATTATTTTTCTCGACTGATAGCTGATTAAATTCTCAATCAGACCCATATATTAAATTGATATAAAGCCATGTAAAGTACCAATGTAAGCACACTAAATCCCGGTAATGTTCTGAGGTTTATGTTTTTTGATACATTTTACGCTATAACCCCAAAACTACTCCTCCAATCCAAAATTTATTTGTCTAAAGTTATAACTATCTAAATCTGCAATTAGACCTTTGTAATTAATTGATAGAAAATTATGTAAAATAGCAATGCCAGCAGACTAAATCCCTTCACAAATGAAGTCTGTGTTTTTTGATACTTTTTACGTTATAACCCCAAAACTACAAGTCCAATTCAAAATTTTTCTTGACCCATTTCTTTAGCCATCATTTCGCAAACTCGGGTTCGCTCCATAACAAAATCCATTAATTCACGGTAAGTGGAGATATCCTTTGATTTTATCCGCCTCCTCGAACGTTCTTCTGGTCCTTGGATCTAAATTCGATAGAGCTATATGCAAAATAAAAAAAAAATCACCCATATCTTTTATGCCTAAAGCCGATAACGCACAGAAGTTGTTCTCATGAATGCTAAATAATTTTTGAAGATTGGCGGATGAGGATCTGGTTAATGGGCTAAAATCCATTATTCTATTAAATTAAATCTAGCGAGTAGCCTTCTTTTTTGGTATCGCGGAACCAAAGCATCGTAGGCCAGAATATAATTAGCCTCTTCAAGCACAAATCCAGATATTAACGATAAAGCTTCATCCCTCAAGCTGCACCTTTAGCAATAAAATTTTCTTATAGATGCTACGGAAGGTTCGTAATGGACCATTGAATTAAAAAGGGAGAAAAACTCGCTCTATTCTTCTAATTCCCCCTTAAATATCAGGAAATTTATTTTTGGAAGCTCCTGAGTAACTAGATGACAAGTGGTGGGGAAAACAGCCGCTTTTTCTTTCTTAGGAAGGATAGTGCTAACAGCTTTAAAGTTATTAGCTTTAGCCATGTCTAAAATTACGAAAAATGAGTTCTGTATGGCAGTAGTTTCTAACTTTCCCTTCTTATCTTTAACGGTAGCGTTGAAAATTCTAATTTAAGATTGAAGTTCTTCAAATTTGAATTCATATTTAAAAATTTTGGAATCGCCCATGACTATTCAAATACAAGTAAAGTAATAAACCCAAAGCAAAAAGTTAAATAAGTGCAAAAATGCAAACTTGATATCAAAGACAAAATCAAAGAAAAACGAAATCTAGAAGAAAAATTATTTCCGAAGAACAAAAAAATAAAAAATATTAAATATTCGAAATATTAAGAAAACAAAATCAAATTAAATCCGGGTAAGCATCCTTTACAAAAATTAATTATAGAATTTTAAAATTAAATAATATACAGCTATACAATAACTTTTTAAAGTGTGCTTAAAACAATATATATATGCTTTAAACAGATAATATTTAAAATATTATTTTTTTTTTAAATTTGTGATATCAACAATTAAATCAAATACGATGAAATAAGAACTTAGAGACATAAAATGATGAAAGTTCTGGATATTTTTACAAAATAGAAATAAATTATTTACAAGTTAAGATAATCCCTAATTCCTAATAATATATACAACGCTCAAAAGCTATCAATATCCTCGTAAAATACATAAAGTATATGTTATGGATCAAAGTAGATACATTTATATATATAGACATTTTAAAAACAAAAATATATACTCATACAGTATTTATAAATTTCTCAAACAAATAAATTTTAAATTTTACTTTAATTTTCTACGTTAGATTCCAACAAAATGTTAAAACAGTTTATTTTTCGATAAAACATAAAACTATGAAATTAAATAAAACATTTTTAACCACTAATAGGGTGTATGAATACATAATATTAGATAGCTAATAGTCTCTTTAACTGTCTTGAGTCATTTGTTGCCATAGCAACGCGTAACAATCACCCGTTCTACCAACTTAACTCTGCATCAGGGGCGGATCGGGCCACCGGGATACCGGGAAATCTCCCGGTGGGCCGGACAGGAAAAGGGCCGGTGGGGCCGGGAAAGAAAGAAAGTAAGTATTTACGTTTTATCGGTTATAGGAAAACTAAATCCTTTTAAAAAAAATTCCACTCGAAACTTGAGGCCCTATTTGGTCCTCTAAAGAGCGAAATTGTCTAAGTAAACACTGCTTCGTAAGTTTGGTAGAATATAGAAAGTTTCTTATTCTATCGACCTTGGCTTCGTCCACGTTCCATGCAAATTATAATTATCTTGTCTATGGTTGGCGACGCTGAAACCTCCTTGGTTTTTGAGCAGTGACGTATGTACATATCGATTCCACAGATACTATCACAGGGTATAGATGGATTCAATAGGTTTGTGTTTGAAGGATGCTGTTAACTTAATCCGTTGGGTGTTGAAAAATTGAAATCGAGGTCGATTCCACTATGTTTTCGTCTGAAATTGTGACTCCATAATGAATCAAAACCCAATTATTTTTTAATTATGTAAGTTAGTATCAATAACAGTCTAATTTCTATTAAAACTACTCTTAGTTTTAAGCAATTTCAATTGTTAATGTTGAAGTATTTCATAATATTAATTCTTTTTCTATCTTTATTTCAATTCATTAGGTTTGAGTTTCCTAGGATGTTGTCAACTTGGTGATGGCTTACTGTAAATGAAAATCACATTCAGTGACTATGTCTTTGTCTGATAGGATAATGAATCAAAATTCAATTACCTCACAATTCCATAACATATTGAGGTATTTCCACAAAAATAATTGAGGTATGTGCAAAACAAGCGACTAACAACTAACTAGTCTAGTCTCAAAACTAGTCTTTAGTTTTAAGCAATAATTTCAATTGTCAACGTTGAAGGTTTTCATGATTTCTTTTCAACCAATTGAGAAATTTAATTCTTTTAAATCTAGTCTTTTTATCGCCAATAGTGTTTCACAGTACTAATTCTGGTACTATTAAAATTTTTGATATTGAGAAAATTTAACTCAATAACCATAACGTTATAATCATTCGGGATCGCTGATAGAGCAAAAAGAAAAGGTGGTGCAGAGAAGGCCAGAGAAAAATAAAGGAAACTTTTGCAGTTGGAGGTTGCATCTTGTCAGAAGATAGATGCAATTTTAAAAAGAGCTGCTCCTGGTACTGGCGATAAACCAAAACCGTCTCTTTCTTTGAATAAAAATAAAGATTGTGATGAAGTTCAACAGTCAACTATCACCCCTACTGAACTATCAGCCAGTAATCAACAACATTCAACTTCAAGAAATATCTCCCGATTAGTTCATTTTCCATCTGAATCATCAAGAGAGCCATTATCATCAGAAACTATTACTGGATCAATTGCATCTTATTTTAAACTGCCAGAACCTCCTTTAAGTTCAGAACCTTCTGCTCAGCCTTCAACATCAACTCCAGGTTCTAGATTATCTAATATTTTTCATAGTGAACCAGTCTCAGAAAAGCCTTCTTTGGAGCCCAATCTACCGTTGATTGACATCTCATCAAAATCTGATGAGACCGCGCCAGTTTACAACTACTTTAAAAAGCCTACTACTTCCAGCTTAAATTTTTTTTTTTTAATTTCATCCTCAACAACCTCACAATAGAGTAAATTACAATAAAATATTTTTTAAAAATGATGTTAAACGTCTTTGGCTGACATATAATTCAAATGACAAACTTTTTTTCTGCACCATGTGCCTAGCGTTTTCCAAAGATAGCAATTCTAAATTTGTCTCTGGGCTAGAATTATCATCGAAACATCTGTACCAAAGAATACAGGAGCATGAGGTATCCATGGTGCACAAAATTAGTGTAGATGTTTACCTAACTGATCAGTCCTGTAAGTCTGTTGATGTTTTGATCAACCAATCACACAGGCTCAGAAGAAATAAGTTTGTGGAAGAAAACAGAGAGGTTATAAAACAAGTAATTGATGTTGTCAAATTAATAGGAAAGCAATGTATAAGCTATAGAGGAAAAAGACATGAAGCGGCATACAACTTTAATGATTCTAGCATCAATCATGGAAATTTTATAGAAATTATTCTCCTTTTATCATCTTATGACCCTACGTTGAAAAACCATTCAGATTAAATTATTAAGAAAAGTGAAATACTTCATGCCAAAGGAGTTAAACATGGAGGTAATATCACTACATTCATCTCGATGACGACCATCAATTATATCATTAAAGCTTGAAGTGATGTAATAAAAAACAAATTAGTTGAGGAAATTAAAAAAGCCAAATGTTTTCCATACAAATGGATTCAACACAAGATATAGGTGTAAAGGAACAGTGCTCCTTAGTCATTCGGTATGTAAAGGACAGCAAAATTAAAGAAACATTGATTTGAGTTAAACCATTACACTCTACCACAGGGCAGTCTCTTGTTGAATAGGTAATTCGACTGATGGTGCTTCAAACATGCAAGGCACATACAAAGGATTTTCATCTTTGATTCTCAAGGAAAATCCCCATCAAATCCACGTATGGTGCTATGCCCACATACTTAATTTAGTAATTATTGAATCGACATCTGCAGTCATAGAAGCAGCTTCTCTTTTTAATATGATAAATTCTTGTTTTAAATTATTGAAAGATTCCCATTTACAGATGAACATTTAGAAGGATATTTCGAAAAACCGAGGTGTGTCATTAATCGGGGAAACAAGATGGTGGGCCAAATCTGTAGCATTAAAAAAAAATTTTGGGGAGTATGGAAGTGATAAGGATAATTATAGTTCACTTTTAATTTCTTTTTTAACCATTTTAGAAGACTTGGTTCTAAAACCAGAAACAGGAGCAGCGGCACAAAGCCTCACCGAAACGCTGACTAGCTATGAGTTTATTTTTTACAGCTCATATATTTTTATTAATTTTTAGATATACGACCCCATCACCAAATTATTTACAATCAAAACATTGTAATATCTTACGGGCGTATACAATGATTGAAAAAAACAGTTGAAGATTTAGAAAAAATTCAACGCAGTTTTGTAAATGTGAAGAAAGTTGTCGATGATTTTATTGACTGGCAAACACAATATTTTGATTCAAAGAAATTGAATTATCAAAACATTTTAAAAATAAAAGATTGCGTAAGAAAAAGACACACTTTTCTTATGAAAGCGAGGATGAAATCAACTTGTCTTCTGAAAAATATTTTGAATTGAACATTTTTAATACTATAAATGACAGGACTATCAATACCTTGAAACTTAGATTTTCCGAACATAAAAACATTTATCATACCTTCCATTATTTTGATCCAAAGTCTTTTTCTGATGCACCAATTGACAAATTCGACTTCACCCCTAATAGAAGCTCTAAAGCAGTTTAAACATGATTGTTTTGTTAAATTAACGGGGAGAAGGAAACGAATTGAATAAATTTAAAACTATACAATCAATTAGCAAAGGCCTTTTAGTCACAGAACAATTTTTACTATGTAGTACAACATGTGATTAATTACAGCACTTATCAAAAACAGAGAGGTTACAGATGTAACCTGTCATCGATAAACACAATAGTGGTTTACAAAATAATCGATTTCACATCGAAAATACACAACAATGATATTACTGTGGAACAAATTAAGGAGGAGTTAATCGATTTTATTAGTAAGTGGCAGAATATTTGGAACGTGCAATTTCCAAATTACAACCAATCACCAACTGAATCGAAGGAGATGTGTGATGATTCTGATTCTGAGGAAGAGTTTGCATCAGTGACTTCATCGAAAGATGCAGAGTGTGGTAACTGTGTCATCTGTGTAATTAAAGTCTTGAATAAATACAATCTCTACTCCCAAGCATACCCATCTCTACACTTATGCTACCAATATATTCTTATAAATATACGTTTTATAAGAAATATTCATTGAGCATCGCCCAGTCGGTCACCGGAGTCAGGAATATTTAGTACTTAGACCTATACTATAAAGCCGCTATTAATCTCTTCTCTTCCCTTATGTGTTACATGTTGCATATGTTATTTAATTTATAACCCTTTTTCAGACATTGTTCTATAGTACAAAATATTTCCATAAACTTTTTGAGGGTCCCCATCATTCGGAAAGATTAATTGAGATAAAAAAAGAAAAAAATTGATATAAACGAAAGTTTTTTTTTGTTTTTTTAATGATATATTCAATATTATTATAGGTAAAAAACATAGCAAAACAGTGAATTTAAATGATCTTAAATATGCATGTTTGCACTGAAGAGATTTGAATAAGAATAAATATTTGCTTACCTGACTTTTCTATCTGTTGAGTCTTCATCTTCATTAACAATAGGGTTTTTAAAAATAGCTTCTAATTTTGGAGTTAGTTACAGCACGTCGCTTTTTTCTTCCTTTATTCTTTAGCAAGTTTCCTATACTCAACTCCACTGAGTCGTTTTCGACCATCGAAATTCGGAAATTTATAATAACGCTGTTCAAAATGTACAAAACAAATCCGTTTTCCAAATACTGATAGACGGTAACACTGATGACTAATATTCAGTACACTAAAAACTAAATGTAAATAAAATAAAATGACTGTAGGTTTTTGCAATAAACGCAGACACCACAACTGTAAACATAACCGATAGTCCAATGTCATTTTAAGGGGTGGAGCTCTGGCATCGTACAGTTTTCGTCCCTGTGGCCGCTACTAGTTCATGCCCCACTTACACTACTAATTCATACTAAGCAGTAGACAAAACAATCAATCTGGACCCATGAGCTCCGTTAATTCTTATACTACTTAAGAATTTACTTGGAATCCAGTATAATTGGGATCAGAAATTATGCTATGGAATCAAAATAAAATTTAAGAATATTGATTGTGATATTATTATTTTTAAAACTTATAATTATTATTTTTCGTTTTTTCTTAATTTCTCAAATTTTGCTAGTTCTGGGTCATTCACACCATACTACTCTTCTTTGTAATGATCTTTTAGTTTGCGAGTATGATACAGACTAATTAAGGAACTTCAATCATCTGCATATGTTCTTTTGAGCAGGCATATTCTGATATGTTACTAGAGATTGAAATATTCTGCACCATACTTTTATCAGCTGACTCTTTTCCAAGCTTAAATGGTTGTTACTAAAGATGATTGCTAGATTATTTTGAACCTCCTTTACATTGTTGCCACCGGATGTTATTACTTCTGTGACTCCTAAAGAGGGCTTACTAAGCTAAAGTACAGTCCCACGCGTAACTGCGGCCTTCTTATTTCACCCTTCCTCCTAAATTAAGCTATATAAAGCAAAATATATAATAATGATTTTACTCCAAGCAAACTAATAAATACCACTTTGTTTTTAATAACGTTAGCTTCTACCTGGTATTAAATTCATTTTACTCAGCATTTTTCACAACCATATTTTAAATAAAACTTGATTTTAAAATATTATTACCATACATTTATAAAAAAACTTCCCTATTAAAGAAAACACTAAAATGTGATAAGAACAATGAAAAAAGAATTTAAATATTTTTAACTCTACTAATTTTATTTCTATGCAATATTTGGAAAATTCAAGGTCGTTTTTTTTTTTTATTATGGGACTACAATCCTGTTACGTGTCTTGACCTCATCCAATCGCCTCCTCCAATCGTTAAGACACTTCTAGCATCCTATCCATCCACTACACCAGGGGTCTCCAAAATACGGCCCGCTGCCCAAATTCGGCCCGCCAGTGTCATCAATCCCACCCGGACGTACTCTTAAGCAGTAACATCTATCTGACTGACTCTCCCAGTTACACACGGCCCTGGGACTGTTTCTTTTTTAAGCTTCATACTTTGAAATATTCTAGGATTGTAGCTTTGTATTCAGGATATTATTGATAAATATGAAATAAAGACACATTTTTATCATTTTGCTAAGATTCATACCAATTATAATAAATAAAAGAAGATAAAATTTGTAGGTATAAAGTAAAAAAAAATGGAACAGAAGCAAAAAATTAACTAATGGCAACTATATACTTCCATAGTTTAAAAATAATTTTACAACAATTTACAAATTTTCTACACAGCTTTTTCCTTTTTTTATTATTTTTTGTACAATTCAAGTAATTTGGTGTTTTACACTTCTCGCATTTTCAGTTTGTGTAAAAATAATATCGGCAGTTTTTTCTCCTCTTTTCACTTTTCGCTACACAACTTTGTTTCCAATAATTTTTTTTTTTTTCCTAAGGCGAATTGGAAATTTTCAATCGAATTTGAAGGTGCTTTTTTATCCGTCTCGTTCCAATGGCTTTTATGATGTCAAACCTTTCAATTTTTCATTGCTGTATACTTGAGTATACAATATGACTATTTGAATAACTCAAAGACATGAGGAGGCGGATACTAATACAAACTTTCATTAAGTCTGATAGGTGTTCTGTACCTTTACAATAATATCCGTCTCTAAGACGGAGTGTATTGTGTTTAATGGGGAGTTTTTCGCAACAAATACAACCAGTTGCACTGAAAAAAGAAACATCACAGAGGCAAATAAATCAATGATACACAAAAAAGAGATGGAGGTTTCAATCCTAGAAATACGCAATTTAGCGTGAAAAGTGTTAACGCTATGCATCCCTTAGACGGATATTACCATTTAAGGGTTAAAATTCCAACTAAGATGACTTTTAATAATTGTTCTTAATTATATCCCCTACACTGTATGATCGATAATTTCAACTTGAAGTTCTGGGGATAGTATTTTAATGACGATATCAAAAGGATTTTAAAAATTCCTAATTTTTTTCGCAACGACATCAAAGTCAGAGAAAGGAGTACAGGCCCGAAACTAGGGAGCGGCAAAATTTGAGAAGTTAAAAAAAAAATAATAATTTATTATTAACATTTTTAAAATAATAAAATCACAATCAATATTCTTTAATTTTGTTTTGATTTTTTGTATAATTTATAAACCTGTTATATCTATGTTAAGTATATCTAATGTATGATGGATCCAGGAAATTAGGAGAGAAAATTGGAAACCATCTAACTATAGCATTATTTGCAGTCAACATTTTGTTAACTCTGATTTTGATAAATCATGACCTTTCAAAACTTATTTAAAAAAAGGAAACTGTTCTATCGGTTGTCCCTGCGTATTCGTATTTCGTAAACTCTTGGAATTGTATTTTTTATACATTTAAAAAAAATCTAAATTTGTATTTTTGAAAAGCAGAGTTTTAAACCGCAAACAGAGTAACTTATCTCCATAATCTCCACAACCCCCCTTTAAGCCACACTGGTAAGAACTATGTTCTTTATCAGCAAATGGCAAGAGTCGCCTGAACAAAATGTTGGATTGTATCTTATATGCACAGGAAAGCAGTGAGATTCCTCAGTAATTGTTTTATACCAAACTATTACCCTTTCTGTTTATAGGGCATATAATAGATCTCCAATCAGAAGCCATCACCTCATCTGTCCAAATCAAAAGGAAGAGATCTTGTAGTACTTTAAGGAACTCATTTCCACAACTTTTAAGGAGTTCAGCAGAGAGAGCATCCGCTCCGGTGGCGTTATTATTTTTAGACCGGCCGATAGCCCAGTCAATGAAAGCAAGAAATTAGCCTTTCTCGCAACTAATTAGGGGAAAGCTGAATTTTCGCAGGGTGTTAGTACATAAATTATACACTAAAAAAACACAAAGTCCCGACCCCCACCCTTTCAGCAACATTACAAGTACAGAACTCAGGTTATATGCCGACAGCTCGAAACCTCATTATGATATCGGAGTGTTTTTATTTTTTATTTTACTCTTCACAATATTACAAACAAATTATGTTATATACACTTTCATGTAGATAGCTTAGTTTCGCCGTAATATTTAATCATAAACAGAAAACTGCCACTACAAAAAACAAAACGTAACTTCAACAAATTATAGATTTTTATCATTACATTTTGGGAAGAAAAGTATTAAACAAAACTTATGTCTCATAACGCATAACAATAAAACGATGGCTTCATAGAGAGCGTTGAAAGAGCAGTGGACACCGGTGCGCCGGTCCTAGCAGGGCCGTGCTGAGGTGCACAAACGCATTTAGTTGAAACGCAACAACAATGTAATAACGTTTATTTTTAGGTTATTACTTCCAAAGTGCATTTTTTGTGCTGTAATAGTCTATAGTTTACTTATATCACTTATTATATAGAACAAAATTTAGCATCGAAGATTCAACTCCAAAAATCAAAAGATCTGACAACTGGATATTGTTCACCACCCTTAGCTGTAAGTGTGATAAAGAGTCTTCCTCAAAATAGGATTTAGGGGAGAGAGGGGATGAAAGTCGTATGTTGCTGGCTGTCTGATCTCGGAACTCGGAAAAAGTTACTTTTAGCACATATACACATAAAAAAGCAAAGAAAATTTGCAAAAAATGTCATTTTATTCCTCTCTTTTGTATATCCTAATTTTAGAGCTATGGAACATGGAAAAATAGAAGATTTTTTACTTGAGGTGAGTCGCAGTTCTCCGGAACAACACGCTTGTCGGTACTCATTTGGCTATAACTCCGAAACTATTTGTCCGATTCAAATTTCTCTTTTTTCATATGGAAGCTGTTTAAATTTACAAAATAACTAAAAATATTAAATTTCGATTTATACCCTTGAAACACCCACGGCAGAATATTGATAAACCCGTACTGTTGTGAAAAACTCTTTTTTTTCGGCACAATTATCACAATAACTTCAGAACTATTTCTCCGATTCCAAATCTATTTTTTCTATCTGAAAACCGATTAAATTTACTATAAGACCGTTTATATTATTTTGATTGAATCTCGTGAAATACTCATGACAGCATGCTTAGTACACTGTACTATTTCGGGATTTACTTTTTTTTAAAAACATTTATCGCTGTAACTCCAAAACTATTTGTTTGATTCGAAATTTATTTTTTCCATATAAAAGGTAGTTAAATTTACTATTAAAGCTAATGTTCTTAATTCTAATTAAATTCAGTGAAATACCCACGCTAAAACGCTAAATGTGGAAAAATGGGACGAGTTTGACATGTTCAATGGGCCATAGGTATTTCTTGGATATAAATCATTATATGGTAGATAGAATCTCATAGAAAATTTAAACAGCTTTCAGATGAAAAAAATAGATTTTGAATTGGAGAAATAGTTTTGGAGTTATTGTGATAAATGTGCCGAAAAATACGAGTTTTTCACAACAGTACTGGTTTCTAAATATTTTGCCATGTAAGGTATGTAATCAGAATTAACTGTAAATAAATACTGTAACTAAATAAACTGTAAATAAATACTGTAAGAACTTTAAGTATATATTTTTGTTTTTAAAATGTGTCTATATATATAAATGTATCTACTTTGATCCATAACATATACTTTATGTATTTTACGAGGATATTGATAGCTTTTGAGCGTTGTATATATTATTAGGAATTAGGGATTTTCTTTACTTGTAAATAATTTATTTCTATTTTGTAATAATATCCAGAACTTTCATCATTTTATGTCACTAAGTTCTTATTTCATCGTATTTGATTTAATTTTTGATATCACAAATTTTTAAAAAAAAATAATATTTTAAATATTATCTGTTTAAAGCATATATATATTGTTTTAAGCATACTTTAAAAAGTTATTGTGGAGCTGTATATTATTTAATTTTAAAATTCTATAATTAATTTTTGTAAAGGATGCTTACCCGGATTTAATTTGATTTTGTTTTCTTAATATCTCGAATATTTAATATTTTTTATTTCTTTGTTCTTCGGAAATAATTTTTCTTCTAGTTTTCATTTTTCTTTGATTTTGTCTTTGATATCAAGTTTGCATTTTTGCACTTATTTTATTTGCACTTTACTTGTATTTTTTGAATAGTCATGGACGATCCCAAAATTCTTTTGGCAGAAAGAGAGGACGTTTTCGTGGCGGTTCTGACTATTTTTGATAAATCCCAAATTCTGGATAATGAAACAGTAGCCAGTTTTAAGTTTTCTAAATGCTTGCTTCCTCGGAAATTATTATGCTATCGTTGCAGTAACTAAGGAGGGTCTCTTTATGCCTGTCCTAAATGCACTCCGAGAAAAGGGCAAGGGAACCAGAAGTAAGGGTCAACCCCGTTTCCGCTGTCACTGCTGACCCATCAAATATCGTATCTTGTCTCAATGGTAATAAGACCTCTGCCTCCTACCTTGGGTCATCTGGTATCGTAACTCGTCCTGAAGAAAAATCTACCTTATCGCATTCGCTATCTTTACCGCAACAGATTAGCCCCTCGTCTAAACAGTTATTTATTTACTTTAAGATACTCGTAGACAAATCAAACAGTAAAAGAGAACCTGACTTATTGGCTCTGTTTGATCCAATCAACATCTTATGTTGGACCGGAGGGAATAGAGATTTTGATGCGAATGGGATACATGATTGAGCTAATACCAGAGTTTACGAATTTTGTCGCTAATGGAAGTTCAAGTATAGTTAGAGAACGATTTTATGTACCTGTCATTATAGGAGATCGGTCATTTTATGTAACTCTTTACATTCTTGCTTCACTTCCATTTACGTTTTTATTTGGTTTGGAATTTTTGGTGAAAGCGAATTTCTGCACGAATTCGCAAAAGGCAGTTTGGTGGTTTGAAGATGAACCCAAAACTATCTATTCATTTCGTCGAGATGATTCCCAATTGGGTCATGATACTTCAAACTCGTGGTGTTAGTCCACTTCATTCTTCGGAAAGAAGAGAGCTAGAGAAAGTAGTTAGTGATGGCTTGCAAGTGCTTTAGGATCCCCCGGGGTTAACAACACGTATAACTCATAAAATAGATGTCGAGGGAACCCAACCTATCAAGCAGCACCCCTACCATTATTCGCCTTAAGTTCTTGAAGCAATGTACAAGGAATTGGATCGTATGTTGAGGGATGGTCTCGTAGAGCCTTGCCAATCACCGTGGTCATCACCAGTAGTCATGGTACGCAAAGGCGCAGGTTATCGTTTCTGTATCGATTTTCGAAAAGTTACTCAGGTCACTTCTAAAGATTCCTATCCCATGCCTAATATGACCTCCCTCTTGGATGGACTTCGACAAGCAAAGTACCTTTCAAAATTTAATCTCAAACAGAGGTTTTTACAAGTTCCGCTAGCTGACGAAAGTAGTAGAGACATTACTGCGTTTGTAGTCCCTGGAAGAGGATTATTTAGGTTCAAAGTAATGCCTTCTGGATTAACCAATTCTCCGGCGACCTTCCAAAGATTAGCTGATACAGTCTTTGGACCTGAACTTTATCCATACGTTGTCGTTTTCTTAGGTGATATTCTGGTGTGTACTGCAATTCTGCAATTGCATTTGAAAATGCTTAAAGAAGTGTTTCAAAGACTTAAGATTTCAGGTTTACGTATTAACCCAAAAAAAATGCGAGTTTGGATGCCAAGAAGTATGCTACCTAGGCTATTTAATTAACAGTAAAGGCATGAGTGTCGATCTCGAAAAAGTTAGTTCCGTCACTTCAATTCCGATTCCCAGCAATAATGCTGAACTAAGAAGATTCCTTGGGATGGAGGGATGGTAGCGCCGGTTTATTAAAGACTTTTCCACAGTTGTTGCTCCACTAACCTCATTACTCAAACTGAAAACCAAATGGTCTTGGGGTAATGAACAAGATGAAGCTTTCAACACAATGAAGACAGCGTTGACTTAGACCCCTATACTAGCCAGACCAGATTTTGATCAGCCATTCCAATTACCAACTGACACAAGTGACACAGGACTTGGGGTGGTACTGACGCAAATACAAAATGGTGAAGAACGAGTGATAGCTTTCTTTTCTCGCTCATTGAATTCCGCAGAAAGAAACTATACCGTGACGGGAAAGGAATGTCTTGCCGTAATGTTTGGCATTGAAAAAAATAGACACTAATTGGAGGGTTATCCTTTCACAGTCATCACCGAACACTGGCTGATAAAAGACGGTCAATTATTATACCACCGGAAGAATCCTTTGAAGGGAGAACTGGAAGATCCCAGTGAAGAATGGAAGGTTGTAGTACCTCTTCATCTTCGGCAACGTACAATACACGACAACCATGACCTACCGCAGACAGGCCACCTGGGAGTTGATAAGACAGTTGCCAGAGTGGGTAGGTTATACTACTGGCCTGGATTATATCGTGATATTAGCGGTTACGTTAGCCGGTGTGAGGTATGCCAAAAAGTAAAACCCCCGAACACTCCGCCAAGAGGTCTAATGTATCCCCGCTATAACAAACAGCCTTGGGATATCGTTTCAGTTGATATAATGGGTCCATATCCCCGAAGCTCAAAGGGCAATGTGTACCTCTTAGTGTTTGTGGACCTATTTAGTAGATGGATAGAACTGTGTCCCATAAGGAAACCCACATCATCCGTTATTATCTTGGAGTTAAGTCCCGAATAATTTACAGATATGGACCACCTCAAAAATTAATCACCGACAACGCAAAGAATTTCGTTAGCAATATAGTGAAAGAAGTAGCTAAGCAGTTCGTCATAAAACAGGAAATAACCCCTTTTTACCACTCGCAGGCGAACCCAACGGAACGAACCAATCGTAACATCAAACAGCTTATCGCCCTGTACTTAGGAAGGAAACATCAACGCTGGGGTGAGAAACTGGGAGAGATCCAGTTCGCGATTAATTTGTTTGTTCAGGAATCAACGAAGTTCAGCCCTGATTTCCTAAATTTTGGCAGAGAGATGAGGCCTGTCCATGATGTATCTTCAGCGGAAGTTGTAAATGCAGGTGAAGATGAACGTGCCTCTTGGGCCACTAAAATAAGTAGAATTCCAGAAATCCATCATATAGTGGAACAAAACTCCTTGAATGCCAGCTTATCACAGAGTCGCAGATATAATATGAGACGTCGACCAGACCGGACTATTCAGGCCTGGAGATTTAGTCCTCAAGAAGTCCTTTCAACTGTCTTCAGCTATAGATAAATTGGCTGGGAAGCTAAATCCCAAATACGAAGGCCCCTATACGGTCGATTTCTTTACTACTGGTGGATCTTGCAAGTTGAAGGATAATGCACGAAAACTGGCAGGCTTATGGCATCCATCAAAACTTAAATTATTTCGTCCTTCCGAATGAACTTAACAGCTGGAGGGGGGTGTGTAACGGCTTGTTCAGCTGTTAAGCTCTTCGTAAGCCTAGATTCGTAAGGCATTGGCCGCCGCTAGCGCTGTGGGGTGGCCCATCAAGGAAGAAGTTACTTCCGTACCGTCTTTGCTGCAAAACAAAGCAGTGTAATGACAGAACACTTTATGTTTATTTGAATACTTGAGCCAGCGTTGATGTTATTCCTCAAATGTTTCCCGTTATGATTGCCTTCCTAGAATTGAAAATATTGTAAACAAATATATTGATGAGAAGTTAAGTGGAAGATATTATTTAGTTTGAAAAAAAAATAAAGTACCCTTGGACCCCAACACTATTAAGAGAGGCTAAGGGTTTCAATTATTAAAAGGGGTAGTAAAACGTAGAATGGATGTAAATAAAAAGATTAAAAAAGGAGAAAAAAAATGCAAATAGAAGAAAAAAAAAAATGGTGTTTTTTTTTGTTATTATTGTTAATTAATAATTTGAGAGAGGAAAACTGAAAGTAGAATTATCAGGGAAGGAAAAAAAAAAAAAGAAACAACGAGGAGTTATGAAAGTTAAGAAAATTAATAAGTTTGAAATTAGCTAAACTTAATAAATGGTTATATAATAAGATTAATAGGGAAAAATGATAATTGGTTATAAACTTAATAAATAGTTATATAATAACATTAATAAGGAAAAATGATAATTGGTTATAAACTTAATAAATAGTTATATAATAAGATTAATAAGGAAAAATGATAATTGGTTATAAACATAATATTTAGTTATAACATAATATTTGGTTATTCCTTAAATTTTGAATGGGGGAGGCCGCTCGGTACTGATAAAGTGATAGTGGCAGTGGACAGTGGACCTTGTGCTCGGCGGTCGGGTCTAGACAGAGAGAGTTGGGTCGTTGAGCCGAGTGTGTGGTGTGTGATGTTTTTCTCTCAAATCTTTTACGGCTAGCCGGATAATATTGACAGCGGATCCATCGTTTCGTTCGCTACGTCCTTGGAAGAGACTGGTGGAAGAAATTCTGCCAAGGGAAAATCGTTCGCTGGATGGAGAAGAGGAGAAATCACAAAGAAAAACGGCCTGACAACTTGGTGTTCATCATTTCCAAGTAACATTTTAAAATTTTCTTTTCGGGTGGTGTGGAGTGGAGTGACGGGGATGCACCCGGATTACGTTTTTTTTTTTTTGTTTATAACCAAATTATAAAATAATGAGGCAATTAAAAAGGTCTAAGATAACAGTCAATGTTTACCTTTAGTGAAATCCATAGTTAGTATTAATTTAAAGATTAAGTTAATTAGAATTTAAGTTTTGTTTAGAAAAAGGAATTCCTGGTTTTTTTTTTATTATTAGATAGTAAGATTACAATTAAAGATGATAAAAAAAAAAAAAGAAGTTTATTGTTTATAAGGTGGGAAGAACCACCGTTGTATATAACGAAAGCTCTGACTTTTTTTTTTAAATAAATTGTATTTAATCTGTTCAAACAATGAGTGTATTTGTTCTTTATTTTTTTTTTTTTTTTTTTTTTTTTTTTTTTTTTTTTTTTTTTTTTTTTTTTTTTTTTTTTTTTTTTTTTGGTGTTGTATTACCACTCTTTTCAAAAAAAAAAAAATGGGAAAAAAATATATATAGAACGAACCCTGGCTCCTCTCTGGTAAGTACGTGAGAGTTAAAAAGCATACACCACGTAAATTTTTTTTTGTGTGTTTTTGTCTCAATTATTTTATTTCATTTATTTATTTTTCTCTGCATGCACGATGTTATTTATTTTTATTTTGATGCACTGAATAGTATTTATCTTGTGAATTATTTATCTAATAATATTTATAATATATATATATATATATATATATATATATTATATATATATATTATATTTTTTTTTTTTTTTTTTTTTTTTTTTTTTTTTCTTGCACAAAAGTTTTCTTTTACAATTTGGGGAAATTCTGTTTCGAAACTTTATACTAGTAATGTGTCAAAATCTATTTTTTTTTTTTTTTTTTGAGTTTCACTGTTTCCCTCTTTTTTTTTTTGTTTTTTTTTTTTTTTTTTTTTTTTTTTTTTTTTTTTTTTTTTTTCTTTTTTTCTTTCTTTTTAAAACTGTGTGGCGTCCGATTGTAGTTGGTTTGGTTTTTTTTTTTTAATCCTGGCGTCGCGACTGAGTTTGTGGTAATTAAATTGGAACATCGACGGCAAGGCTTAATCTTTTTATATTTTTTTTTATTTTTGTTGGTTTTGTCTTGCAACGGACTGTTCGGTGACAATTCATTGGATTTTTCCGTTCCTATTGGAATCAAATTTAAAATGGGACTATTGTAAATGTTTATCTAATCATTGTAAAAAAAATCTGTATCTGTTTTAAACAATTTTATTATTTCTCATGATTCCTAAATATTTGATCTTAGGCTATTTTCTACTTTGTATCGTAGTATTTTTACTCCCGAGTCTTTATTAAATTTATATATTTTTTCATTTAGAGGGATAGTGAAGTTGGAGTTTTGGGTCTTATTAGTGTATGTTCATACATGTCCTTTTACTCTTTCATTTGCCGATCGTCCAGTTTTTCCCGTGTATATTGCTTCACATCCATTACATTTTAGTTTGTATACACCGCTTTTCTGGAAAGGGTCTATTTTGTCTTTAGGTGATGGGAAGTATGATGATAATGGTTTATCTATTTTAAATGTAGGATTTAAACCTATTTTTTTCAAAATGCTATTCTGACTTTGGTGGATATTGTATCAACATATGTTTCTTCGGGGTAGGTTTATCCACTGGGGGTATGAATATACATATTATTCATAGTTTCATGCTGCATATTCAGTGTCTAGTGCTGCCATTCGTAGGTGTAACATCGCTACTGTGCCTCTCTATGATAATTGATATATTAACTGGTTTATCGGTAACTGGGAGTGATTAATATTATAAAGTAGTGTTTTAATGAACAGTGAGTTTATATAGTGAGGTTTAAGTGCAATAGGGATCATAGCAGAGCATAGTTCGGTAAAGTAATTATACGGATGATGAGTGAATAAATAAGTAGCCATTACGCCCTGTGCGCATGATCATTTGCACTACCTCCTGTCGATCATATATCAATCAGGAATATCCGCGCTGTAGGAGAGGTTATTTCATTAGTTAGCAAAAAAAAAAAAATAATAATAATAATAAAAATAACGGAACATTTGTCGTTTGAGATGGCTGTCACAAACGAAGATCTGATGGAACTAATTAAAGAAATGAATAAAAATCTTGAAACAAATAATGAAATAAATAAGGATCTAATAAAAGAATTCTTCTCCGGATGTTGGCGATCATGATGGCTTCTCTTATCGGTACCAATGCGGAAAAGCTCCGTTGAAGACATACTGAACCAGCATCCGAGGTTGTCAAAACAAGATAATCGTCTTCTTCCAAGACCTCTTTTGCTGTCGATTTTCCCTTGAAGTATTTTTTGTTGCAAATTATGTCTATTTTTTTACGCATGATATGTCCTAAATATTGCAGTTTTCGGGATTTCATTATCTTGATTAAGTTAGGTGTTGTGTTCATTCTTCTCAATACTTCTACATTCGTCACCCTCTGGATCCAAGGTATTCTCAGGATCCACATAGTCGCGCGGTTGACAGTTGTCAACCCACCTGCCATTATTTAAGGGTTGTTCCCTTTCCATAACCCCCATCATTACGACCCTTCCAGTATCTTTCAAGAAGACCCTATTGTTGAAATCTACATTGTTGTCGTTCTGTTTACCCTTCAACTAAGAAAGGTATTCCATCTCAAAATAGTTTGGTTGACAAGTGTTCCCCACGCGACCTTTTAAGTTATTTAATCGGTAAGTAATTTTTTCTTTAATAATTTATTTCATGAGATAGATATTTACCAATTATTTTTAATCTATTTTGTATCCCCCCTCCCTCCCACCACCTTCCAATGTAAATTCAACAAATATTTACATGAACAATTAGAAAAGTAAATATTCACGAGATAGAGATGCCAGGACAACAGATGAAGTTGAAATTCCAGCTTTATTTGGTCTATTATATTTGATAGGGAGTTACGTAATGTCCAGGACTAATGTTCAAAAATCTTGGGACAATTCCAAGGAAAACGGTATGAATTCATGTTATCTTTCAATGAATAGGCAAAGGTTTGCTTTTCTATTGAGATGTAGAATCGATTTACGATTTGATATCATGCATGATAGAGCTTCACGAAGAGAAATTGATAAATTTGCTCCAATCAGAGAGGTGTTTGAAATTGTATATAATAACTTCCTCAAATTCCTCCGGAAAAACAAAGCTGAAATCCCAAGAAATTTCAGCCAGACAAACACCTTTCTGCATTCTTGTCAATGTTTGGTTTTCAAGAAGGCCTAAACTAAACTAGTTTCTACTGTCTATAAAGGAATCGGGCAGTTCTCCTAATTTCAACTTTATATCATGACAATTATATCGACGAAGTAACGTCTAAGCCTGAAATCGTAACATTTTTATAACATGCTCATTTAAACATTTTTGCCTTGTTGGTTGTACAAATTGTTTTTAAAATATTTGTATTTTGTAATAAATTTATTACTTATTATTAATAAACCTTTTCTAACATGTATGTAAGGCATAAAGATTAATAATTAAGTAATTAATTAAATTGTAGGATACCAAAAACAAAATCATTCTGTGGGTGACAATAGTCAACCATGCGACCATTCATGTAACTTTCAACCACGCAACTACTCCAGGGTTAAGGTCCATCTTTCTACACCATATAGGAGGACAGAATATACATAGCAGTGCAAGAGTCTGATTTTAATAAAAGAATAAAAATCCGTAAAAAAAAATCTGCACTTCTTTAAAAGAAAAAACAATCAAGCTATAAAACGAAGAAAAATTCCTGAAAAAACATCTAAGAAAAAATAATTTTCAAATTCGTAATATTCCCCCCCCCCCCTGAAAATAAAAATAGTCAAGGGCGTCTGCAGTGAAGCCAGCAACCCTACCTTTGTATACCAATAAGCTAAAAAACCTCAACTAATTGTTTAAGCGATCATTTTCTGGTTCGGATGAGATATAAACAAAGACTTGCTATTCAACCTATAGTGGAAAATAAAAAATCAAAATGCGGATATAAGGTAAAAAAATTGAAAAATCCTGAGAAACAACAGAAATATAAAAATAAGGTAGAAGAGAAGCTAAGAAACAATTCTCTGACCACAGAAGAGGATAATGTCCAAAATAAATGGATCAAAATATATGAAGGAATATCAAAGTAGTAGAGCTTTCTATGGCAAAGTAAAAGCAATAAAAAAGAGATTTCAACCACGGACATGTTTTTGCAGAGATGGGGAAGGTCGACTCTAGGGCGGCAAAGATAAAGTGATTGAGAGATGGAAGGACTACTTCAGTGTTTTACTGAACTCAAATCGAACCCTCCTTGAAATAACTGGGGGAATAGGAGCAACGGGGGAAGACATGGAGGTGGAACCCCCAGATCCTGAAAAAGTAGAGGAAGTACATATGAATTAGGAAAATAACGAAAAACCAGGGATTGGTGGGATAACAGCAGAGGCACTGAAATTGAGAGGAGAAACATTGCACAGGGAGACATATGAGTTGATACTGGATATCTGGATAAAAGAAGAAATTCCTGAGGAATGGAAGATGGCAGTTATCTTACTAATACATAAAAAATGAGACAAGTTAGAGTGCCAAAATTATAGAGGTATAGCACTATTGTGCTCAGTATACAAGATACTGTCAACGTTATAGATGAAACGGATCAATGTGGATTCCGCCCAGGAAGATCAACAATAGATCACATCTTTACTATGAGGATGATGCTTGAAAAATTTCATAAGTGGAATATCGATCTACACCACATCTTTATTGATTATAATAAACAAGCTTATGACAGTATAGAGAGGAATGTTTTATATCAATAATTAGAATTCTTGGGATACCCCATAAAGCTTATTAGGCATATTAAGATGACCCAGCAGGACAGTAGAGGAGTAGTGAAAATCCAAGGACAGCTGTCAAAAGATTTTAAAATTCACAACGGTTTTAAACAGGGAGACCCTCTTTCCCCAGAGCGGCATCCAACTTGGGCAGATAGTAGATATTAATCATATTTAAAAATAATAAATAGTACAATTTATCACATTTAAAAATGTATAACATTAGAATATCAATTTTATACCTGAAACATCTCGTTCCAGCAAATATTAATAAAGGACAACAAATGATTATAACAGGATTTTTACTTCTGGTCGATATAACACATTTGAAAAATATAGTACATGAGATAGAGATCTATGTACATGCGCAATTCTTTTGAAACCCGCAACCCTTGCGAGAGTATGGGTCTGGAAAATTTTCTAATAAATTGTGTTCAATAATATTTAGTATCCACCATGATTCACCTTTTTCATACCCATAGTAAGAATGATCGTGATATAACTAATATTTATCTTCCAACAGGTTGTACTACAGAGCGATTTGTATGCTCTTTTCATGTATAGAAAAATAATCGAAAGATGCTGAAGGAATTTTTGTGGAATCTAACTTTTTCCTTTAGATATCAAGGCCTTGTGCCTTTCGAAACAAACAGAAGAATAGACCCTGGCCACAGATGGCAATAGAATGTACTGACGGGTAAAACATCACTACCCACCGCATCACCAAATTTTCACCACTTTATCTTATGTACGGAACAGATTTATGAATTTTTCCATATGGGTTAAGAAGCAACAGAAACTTCGAAGATGACCGAAAATCAGCTTTCACGAATTCCCAAAATTCCATCAAATCAATAAAGAAATAGTAGACAAAAATAAGGAAAATCATAAATTTGAAAAAAATGATTTAGTGTATATAAAAACCGGAAATAGATTAAATAGGAATAAGCTGGATGAAATCCGTAAAGGACCTTTTAAGATAATTACACGAATTTCTAATACAATATATGAGGTGGACAACGAACAAACGCGATAAAACAGCACAGCAGCTAACTGCTACCTTATGCTGGGCAAAATTTCGAGGTTAATTCTTCCAATTAACCTTCTGCGGGAGAGGAGATGTAATGATGTTTAAAGGCACAAGGCCTTGGTATCTAAAAAAACATATGTTATTATTGATTTATAAGGTTAAATTTTGGGTAATTGGTTATATAAGAAATAAACTATAAAACTAATTTTGTAGTTATGTATGGATTTGTGTATGCATTTTATACATTATATTATTCAAGAGAAAAATTATGTAATTTTGTAAATAAAGATTTTGTTTGTAGCAATTCAAAAGAGGTTTATAGTCATAACCTTGAAGATACATATTATAAACTTATATAATATATATATATATATATATATATATATATATATAATATATATATAATTATGAAATAATTCTCATTTTAATAAACATTTTTTAAATATAATTTTTATTTTTGAATAGAAAAGATTTGACCCCGGTTGGGATTCGAACCCAAGTCTCCACATCTCTAGCGTGGCACCTTATCGACTAGGCCACCGAGATCGTATCCGAACCAGGGAAATCTTCTCTCTTCACTGATACGAGCTCGGTGGCCTAGTGGATAAGGCGCCACGCTAGAGAGGTGGAGACTTGGGTTCGAATCCCAACCGGGGTCAAATCTTTTCTCATCAAAATAAAAAATATATTTAAAAAATATTTATTAAAATGAGAATTATTTCATAATTTAATATATATAGGACAGCTGGTCAATAGATCCATTTAAAAGTAATGTTCAAATTGAACATTCATCCCCGAATTGTACATCGCAATTGCGAGTGCCCGGGGGTATGGATCAGTGAAGAGAGAAGATTTCCCTGGTTCGGATACGAGCTCGGTGGCCTAGTGGATAAGGCGCCACGCTAGAGAGGTGGAGACTTGGGTTCGAATCCCAACCGGGGTCAAATCTTTTCTCTTCAAAAATAAAGAATATATTTAAAAAATAAATATATACATATATGAAGTTTTTATCAAGTTCTGTTAATGCCGACACCCTGAGACCACGTAGTGAGTTGAATACAAGTTTTATGGGCATATCTATATCTCCAAAACTGTTAATTTCAACCAAATTTCGTTTTTCATATACAGTCTGATTAGATACTATGAATGAAATTTTTATTCAGTAAACACTTATGCCAGCATGTTGAAAGTACCTCGTAGTGCTGTGAAACCCACGTTTTTTTTGGCAATTTGCATGCCTTAACTTCAAAACTATATTTAAAATTTAGATCGAACTCGGTAAAACACCTAAGCCAGCATATTGAGTACCCCGTACTTTTGTTATACTCACGATGTTTCGTCACGTTTCTCAATATAAAACCTAAACTATCTATTCTATTCAAAATTTTATTGCTTTTTAAGTTAATATAATTTACTAGTAGATCGTAAATATGAATCTCTTATTGAGTCCTATAAAACCCCCATGGCAGCAGGCTAATTCATCTTTTTTCGGCACATTTTTAGCTATAAAACCAGATCTAGTAATTCTTTTCAAAAATCCGGCATAACTTTTCACCTCGAAGCTTATATAATTTACCATCAGATTTTATGTACCATATATTTAAAATTTTGAATGATTGCAGACTAAGTACCAACATTCTCTATAGGGTTTATATTTCTAACTTTGATTTACACTCAGGAATTTTATGACTAGTCTTTTTACACATGTTAAGTTCCTTATGAGTTTTCTTTACTCTTAAGTTTAGTATTAATTTTATGTGTTTCAATGCACCATGAGTATCACTAATTTTCTTTAATGCGCTATCATATTCATCGATCTTTTTTTGATGAGTAAGGCTTGTATGATGTTAGTGTAAAGATTTCAGAGTAACAAGATCATATATTTTTAAAAAATACTGCTGTTGAATTGTTATAATTGAAGAGATGATGAAGTAATATCACATTTTTTAAAATTACAATCACGTTCAATGGATGAAGGAGATATGTGCAGAAATGTTAGGAAACAAAATTTGAATATTTCAAAACAACTAGAAACAGAAATATGAAGAAGGTGAAAGGGCTAAAAATGTTAATAATGAAGGAAATTGTTATAAAAAAAACATTTATTATACATAAATTATTTTAAAATACTTTTTTTTACACAAAGATAGGATAGCTTATATCTTAATTTATAGTCGCAATATTATTAGTATATTATCTGCAAGTCACAATTATCTGTTAGCTCAATCAAATGTCGATAGAGGGTGGGGTGGTGGTAAATGTTTTTTGGTTGCTTTATCTTTAAATATGCTTTTAACGATTGTTGGATTGTTAGAACTTGGTCGAGGCCTCACCAAAGCTAACTTGTGGGATTGTGAACTCAAAGTCCAATCGGGTTCCAACATCTTTCTTTTCCCTGGCTTTTAATACTTCTGAAATTGACTTTTGAAATGCAGTGGGGTTTCTGTTTTTGAAAATTGTTTTAGCCCCATTGTAAGATATTTTATAATTTATTTGAATTGTTTTAATTTCTGTTTGCGTTTTAAAAACGGACAGTTTTTATCTAAGGCATTGTGATCGCCTTTACTATTTAAACATTAAGTTTCGTCGCCAAAAAATGTACTAGCAGCCAAGAAATTTTTAGAAACTATATCAAAATAAATTAAAAACAATGTTTAACTGGCGAATTGAAAATTATAACACGGTAGAAGACAAACCTCCATGGGCTGAGACTCCGAAACCACAAATAGTTCTGACTATCTCTGGTATCGCTAGCAAGGAGAACTCATCCGAAGGGCAAATAAGATTTCCCTCCCTTCAAAACATAAATAATAAGTACCCAAAAGACCAGTGGACCCGCATATATACTGACGGATCGGTCACAAATGCAACAACAAACGGTGGCGCTGGTATCCATATACAATTTTGTATATTGCAGGAAACTTGATCGAGAAGGCTGTTCCGACTGGCTTTTCTTCTTCAAATTATCGAGCTGAGCAGGAAGCCATATGTGAGGCATCAAGAATACTTAGGATACTTAAGAGACCAAAGAACTCAAAAATAATATTCATTACTGATGCAGCATCAGTGTTGCAATCTCTTAGACCTGGCCTGAAAAATCTCTCCAAGGAACTCGAATGCTTGATGGCTATCCACAAAAAGGTCATCCTCCTGGACACTGCGGACTCGCTGGAAACGAGAGGGCGGACCAGCTGGCCAACGAAGGAGCTTCAAGTGAGCAGTTCGAATGTACAGTGGGTCAAAATGGCTCAAAATTGGTAAAAACTTCATATTTTCTAAACGGTTCGTGCTATAAACTTGAAATTTTGGAATTATATGTAAAATTGATAATTTTATCAAGTCACCATATGATATATAAATATATCATATGATATTTATATATCATATGGTGATTGCTATATTGTGTCTATATAAAATAGTAGCTAAGGACTGTTAAACAATTCTTATTTTAGGTAAGCTTTGTACAACAACAATTACTTTTTATTACAATTGTATCTTTATGAGCTAATAAATACTTATTTTAGGCATCGTTTAACGTCTATTTTACTGGAGACCCAAAAGGTATTAGAAATTGTTTAACTATGACTGAATTGAAGAAGAGGTTATATGTTCACATAATTAAGATTGGAGAGAATCAGTACGAATTGGCAGCTATATCTAGCGATAAGATTGTTTGGTATGCCGTTCCCGCTGAATTGAAGGATCTAGCCTTACATCAGGCAAATTCTATTACTAGATTAGGAGGTTATCGAAAAGTTGCTATTTCATTTAATACAGAATTACAAAAAAAATACTGGGATGAGGAATTTTTGTATAAATGATTCTTATCTAGAGGAATGCACCGAGAGGATCGATGCACGCCATAATGTAGTAGCTGAAGCCAAGCCATCTAATGAACTTTTTTTTATTGAAAGGATTAGAGAGTTGGAGAGTCGTATTTCGGTTGCTAGTGAGGTTAGTTCGAGGGAGATCGAAAACAGATTAAAAAAAAAACAAAAAACAGATGACAAGAAAGAAGAGGTTAAGAGGAATAATGAGGATAAAAACAAACAGTGTAAGTTTGATAAGTTACAAAAAAAACCATGCCCAATCTGTGAGATGCTAGGCTACAAAAATCGTTATCACCCCGTTCATATTTGTCGCAACAGAATAAAAACATTAAACCAGGGTAAAATTAATTTATTGCAACAAAAAGATGAAAGTTAGGAAAAGAAAAATAATAAAATAGAGCTTGAAGATCGGGATGAAAAAAACTAATAGGCCCGGAAAAATTTACACATGTTCACTAATTAAAATTAAAGTAATTGTAGATAAGCGTAAAGTTCTAAAGGCCATATATGATAACGGCTCTACATGCTCTTTAGTTAGCGAAAATGTAAAGTCAAAATTATGCAGTAATAGGAGTATTTTAAAGACTTTAACTGGTGTAAATTTTTTTCAGAGCCGGGCTGACTTACATTTACATTTAAAGATAGGCGAAATTGAAGATAAACTAGATTTTATTGTGGTGAAAAATAGTAACTTCGATTATGACTTATTACTAGGTTTGGATGCAATCAAAAGATTTAAACTGTTACAAGATGAAAATTTAGAAATCAAACAAAAATTAAATAATAAATTCATAGATATTGAGAATGCGAGTGATAAATATGTAAATATCACCAGACCTAGTAAGTAAGTCGGCGCTTAATAATCCTCACATAGACTCAGATATTGATAAGTTTAATTTAAATTTAGACCATTTGGAGCAAGATAAACAGAATCAAATATTAAAATTAGTCAAGCAATATGAAGAATGCTTTGCTAAAAATAAATTTGACGTTGGGTCAATGAGGTCTGGAGAAGCACAGATTAAACTAAAAGAAGATAAATATGTTTCCAAAAAACCATACAGATAATCTATTCCAGACCAAGAAGAAATAGATTCGCAGGTTTCTAAACTTTTGGAATATAATCTCATTGAGGAATCAGATTCACCGTTTGCTAGTCCAGTGACTTTAGCATTCAAAGAGAAGAGGGGAAAAGAACAAGGCTATGTGTGGATTACAGAGAGCTGAATAAGATCGTCATACCTGAATCCCATCCTTTTCCTAGGATAGATGATCTTGTTATCAATGTGGGTAGTAGTCAATGGTTTACAGCATTGGACATTAACTCCGCTTTTTGGTCCGTTCCAGTCAGAATTAAAGATCGCAAGAAAACAGCGTTCATAACTCAGAAAGGTCACTGGCAACGGAAAGAATTACCTTTTGGTTTCAAAAATTCACCCGCTATATTTCAGTGAGTGCTGGCAAACATAATTAGAAGGTATCATTTAGATAAATTCTGTGTTAATTATATAGATGACATCTTAATATTCTCTAAATCTTTCGAAGAACATATGACCCATATCAAGTTATTTTTTTGAAGCAGCTAAGCTAGAAGGTTTCAAATTGAAATTAGAAAAATGTGGTTTTGCGAAACACAGTGTTAAGTACCCTGGGCCATGTAATTGAAAGAGGTAAGGTTTATCAAATGAGGGATAATCTTACTGCGATAAAAAAATTTAAGCGACCTCAGACAAGGAAGATGGTTCGTCAATGGTTGGGGAAAATTAATTTTTATCATAGATTTATTGATCATTGTTCTACAAGATTAGCACCTTTGCACGCTTTACTTAAAAAGAACGTAAAATTTAATTGGACAGAGGAATGCGAAAATAGTTTTGAAGAAATTAAACATTATTAGTGCTCGAAACCAATTTTAGCCATTTATGATCCTGAAAAAGAATGTGTGATAGAAGTAGATGCAAGTCGAGTAGGCTTAGGGGCTCTTTTGAAGCAACCTCAAGAGGATGGGATTTTACACCCAGTTGGCTATTTTTCGAAAAAAATGTCACCAGGCCAGATGAAAAGAGAGATCATGTTTTTGGAATGTTTAGCTATAAAAGAAGCAATTCTATTTTGGCAGCATTATTTGATAGGGAAAGAATTCACTGTAACATCGAACCATAAACCACTGGTGAATTTGAAATCAAAAGCAAGAACTGATAAGGCCATGGGTGATTTAATGTTGTACTTATCCCAATACAACTTCAAAGTGATTTATAAGGAGGGAAAGGATAATGTGGAAGCCGATGCTTTATCCAGAAATCCAGTTCTAGAAAGCTTTCAGAATGAAGATGATTGCTTAAAAGTAGTCAATATCATCCGGATCGAAGATATAATCAAAGACCAAGAAATCAATAAAGCGGAAATAGAAGAATCAGAACACATTATAAGGGAAGGGGAAGTCATCTTCAAATTGATGAACAACAGAAACGGATTTACTTATCTACAAATTTTGGTCGATATTTGATTGATAAGATACATAATTTTTATGGTCATATTGGTAGCAAGCAGATAGCCAATAAACTCCGACCATTTTACTATTTCAGAAACATGGATGACACGATATCTGATTATTGTAAGCAGTGCGAGATATGCATAAAAAATAAATCCAGATCAGGAAGACCGATTGGAATGTTGTCACAATAAGAACCAGCTGAATATCCATACCAAATTATGTCTATAGATACAATTGGAGGTTTTGGTGGAAATAGATCTTCGCACAAATACATGCATTTATTAGTTGATCATTTTACTAGATATGCATGGATTTTCACCTCAAAAGGACAGACGGCTAATGACTTTATTAAATTAATAAAACCAATATCTAATGAAAATATTGAAATTATTTTGGTTGACCAATACAGCGCGCTAAATTCATCTAAATTCAAAGATCAAATCAAGAAGTTGGGTGCACGGTTTCAGTGGATTATCCGCAATCCAATGGATTGAATGAAAGACTGAATCAGACTTTAACGAATCGCATTCGTTGTCGACTCAATGAGAATTGAGTCGAAAATCCGGACAAATATAAACCGTGGACAGCAATTGCTAAATTATGTGTTCAAGAATACAATAACACAATACACAACACTACAAAATTTTCACCTGCTTATTTACTCTACGGACTGACTTCAGAAATTGTACCTAATCAGCTGAAAAAAAAAATAATTATGACTTACATACGGACAGAATCGCAGCATTAAAAAAATTCAAAAAGGAGTTTTGAAAAAAATAAGAAACGGACTGATAAAAACAGAAAACAATACGAGTTCAGAGAAGAAGATTTGGTTTAAGTCGCAAACGGAAATAAACTAAACCGTATCAAATTGGATGAAATTAGATCAGGCCCCTTCAGAATTAAGAAGACAATTTCATCATCAATTTATGAAGTGGAGTGCAAGAAGAAACGCAAAGAAGCGAACTTATTTCACTGTAGTAAGCTGGTTCCTTACTCTTTTTCCCCTGGATAAAAGAGTCTCCAACTAGCAGACGTGATCATATATCATATGATATTTATATATCATATGGTGATTGCTATATTGTGTCTATAACTATATTGTGTCTATATTGTCTTTATTGTAGCTAAGGACTGTTAAACAATTCTTATTTTAGGTAAGCTTTGTACAACAACAATTACTTTTTATTACAATTGTATCTTTATAAGCTAATAAATACTTATTTTAGGCATCGTTTAACGTCTATTTTACTGGAGACCCAAAAGGTATTAGATATATATTTCATGAGTTGCTGAATCCTCAGATGATAAGAAAGGGTCAATATGTAGAACAAAATGTAAAGAAAAAATTAGTAAAGCAAGTTTGGGGTGTATTTATATGCTGTATATGCTGTTGAATAAAATAAAACTATAACCAGAGCAATCTGATTATCAGCATTGAGCCATGTTTTCAGTTTTAAAAAAATTAAAAAATAAAATAAATGAAAAAAAAATCGAGTTTGTTTTTATTTTATATGTTTTTTAAGTGCTAAATTGAATGAAATGTATTGCTCTTTTACCGACCCAGGATTCCTTAAATTCATTATTATGTTATATTTGGAAATAAATTAAATGTTTTTGAAAAATGTTTAATAAAATTTTTAAAATGTAATGTTTGACATAGTAATTTCAGTTGAACTCTATTGAATGGACTGGACAGTTATTTAAAATTATCAATCTTACATTAACAAAGAAGTTAAATCTTTATATTTTTCAATATTATACATAATGAACTAATGATAACAAAAAAAATCATCTGAAAAATAATAAAAAATAGTATATTCATTCTTTATATTAGGTACAAAAATAAAAGATAACTATAAAAGTAAAGAAATAAAATATTTCGAATTGTTGCTTTTTCCTATAACAGTAAATAAGAATCTTTATCATTTAATGGGAACTTTTTTTTTTTATATTCCGGTCTTAAATTACATATCATGGGGTCAGAAGTCACCATAAGATGAAAAACATCTTCATTTGTTGATGCTCGAGAGAACTTTCTGGAATGATGTTCTCTGTAACGTTTACTATAGCTCACCTTCAGTTTTAAAGCCACGAGAGCTTAGTTGTGAATATGTTGTTACTGTATTACTACTAAACGCATGAGCATCTGTACAACATAACATTAGTTATGTACATTTCTATTAGTTATGTGTTGTGATATGCTAGAATTATAAAAGTAATCAAAATATTTTTTATCATAGTGGTATTTTTTCCGTTATTTTTTAAAATGTATTTTCATTATAAATGATTCTTTAATTGTTTAATAAATTTGTATTCATTAGAATTAGCTAGGTTTAAAATATTATAAATTTAAAATTTATATATATATATATATATATATATATATATATATATATATATATATATATATATATATATAATTATAAAACACATTTTTAAAAACACTTTTTTATAATTTGATTTTAAATCTCTGAATTTAGTTATAAATATAGAGCGAAAATGATTCCAGTGGTAGAATATCCTAGCCATTGATATAAAAGAATAAAATAAATAAATATGATAATCTTCTTAAGAGAACTAAGGTATACAATAATTCGAACTCTGTGATGCAAATAATAACCCCATAAATTGATCATCCAAAATCCAAAACTTTTATTTTATTTTAAATTTTTTTATTTTATTTAAAATTAATCTTTCTGCTTTATTCCGGTGCTGATTCTCTCAAGAAGAGTTATGTGTTAGTTATTTTTGTAAAGAAAACCAGAAATCATATTAGATCATTTACAATGGATAAAGAAAAGGATATATATATATACATATATATTTTATGAAATAATTCTTGGTTGATAAATATTTTTTAAATATATTTTTTATTTTTGAAGAGAATAGATTTGACCCCGGTTGGGATTTGAACCCAAGTCTCCACTTCTCTAGCGTGGTGCCTTATCCACTAGGCCACCAAGCTCGTATCCTAACCAGGGAAATCTTTTCTCTTCACTGATCCATACCCCTGGGCACTCGCAATTGCGATGTACAATTGAACATTCATCTCCGAATTGCGATGTACAATTGAAAATTCATCCCCGAATTGTACATCGCAATTGCGAGTGCCCGGGGGTATGGATCAGTGAAGAGAAAAGATTTCCCTGGTTCGGATACGAGCTCGGTGGCCTAGTGGATAAGGCACCACGCTAGAGAAGTGGAGACTTGGGTTCGAATCCCTACCGGGGTCAATCTTTTCTCTTCAAAATATATATATATATATATATATATATATATATATATATATATATATAATAATTTTCACATCCTAGTTATAAAAAAAAAAAAAATTATTTATAAATATTAGTTTCTGTAAAATATAAAATAACACATAAATTCATTCCCTGAACAAATATGGCCGAAGCCGGGATTTATATTTATAAAACTGTTTCTCAGATACCTGTAATTCAATCTGAACACCTAAAGAGAGCCTAGTTCGGTGTAGCTTTTTTTGACCAAGTGAAATGAAGATAAGTTAGATTTACGAGACAGCTAACTTTGAAAATTCCTGGAAGTCAAGGTTGTGGCTATATTTACAAAATAAAAATCGTCCATAAACCAGTAAACATCAATAGTAAAGTTCAAAGGGTTATAAAACTCCGAATTGCAATCTCCGAATTGCGATGTACAATTGAACATTCATCCCCGAATTGTACATCGCAATTGCGAGTGCCCGGGGTATGGATCAGTGAAGAGAAAAGATTTCCCTGGTTCGGATACGAGCTCGGTGGCCTAGTGGATAAGGCACCACGCTAGAGAAGTGGAGACTTGGGTTCGAATCCCTACCGGGGTCAAATCTTTTCTCTTCAAAAATAAAAAAAAATATATATATATATATATATATATATATATATATATAATGCCAATTTTCACATCCTAGTTATATAAAAAAAAAAAATTATTTATAAATATTAGTTTCTGTAAAATAGAAAATAACACATAAATTCATTCCCTGAACAAATATGGCCGAAGCCGGGATTTATATTTATAAAACTGTTTCTCAGATACCTGTAATTCAATCTGAACACCTAAAGAGAGCCTAGTTCGGTGTAGCTTTTTTTGACCCAAGTGAAATGAAGATAAGTTAGATTTACGAGACAGCTAACTTTGAAAATTCCTGGAAGTCAAGGTTGTGGCTATATTTACAAAATAAAAATCGTCCATTAACCAGTAAACATCAATAGTAAAGTTCAAAGGGTTATAAAACTTTTTTTGCTTAAAATTCAGTCTCATAAAAAATTATATTAACAGAATTTCAAAACCGTGTTATTTTCTCAACTCCAGAAAAGAGCAACTTCAAGGACGTGTACAGACCCTGGTAATGAAATAATCGAAAAATCAGTTCCACAACCTTATGCTACAATTATTTAGGTATAGAAAAATAATGAAAAAAATAAAAACAAAAATCATAAGATTTTAGGGTTTTTTCCACGTTTGTCCCACTGTGCACCGTTACGACTTCTCAAACAAAAAGATATAGAATGGTATTGGGACCAAGACCAAGAGCAAGCATTCAATATTTTAAAAAAGAAGTTGAAAACTGCTCCGGTTTTGCGCTTCTATAACCCTAAAGAAGAGGTAAAAATTTCCGTTTATTATCTAAACATTCTATGAGTGCAGTTTCGCTACAAAATGACCAACCGGTCATAGCTTATGCGTCCAAGGCCTTTTCTCCTGTTCAAAGTCAACTTAAAAAAGAAGCCACCGCTGTTTTGAATGGGTTTAAAAAAATCCACAAATATGTATTAGGAAATCCTAAACTATGATAATCATTAAGACTGACCATAAGCCCTTGAAGGCAATATTAAAAAAAACACTTTGTAGTGCTCCAGCGAGACTGTAGAAAATTTTATTTGAGGTCATGCCCTACAACCCAAAGATAGTATACAAAACGAAAGTGAATTGTATATAGCTGATGTGCTTATTAGAGATTGTGCAAACCAAACTTTGCAAGATGGACTAGTTAACAATTTGATACATGTCAACATACCATTTAACAGTTTCAGAGAATAATTGGCTATTTAAAAAGGAGTAATGCTCAAAGGAGACCAAATAATAGTGTTAGAAAAAATGGTTCCTTTGGTGTTACGCGCAATTCATAGGGTGACACTTAGGAACCGAATCATGTGTAAAACTGGCCAGAAAAAAATTATTTTGGCTAAAAATTTATGCAGACAATAAGAACAAATAGTAATAACGAGACTCAGAATTGGGCACAGTAAGTAGACACTGTACCATCTAATTGAAGTCAATCCTCCACCAGAATGCAGCACTTGTAACTGCCTCCTGACAACGGAGCACATTATCATGGATTGCACCCAGCTTTTATCTTACAGGACTTCGTTGCATCTCCAAAGATACTGCGAGGCTTTAAAACCCGAAAACTGGACAAAACTGTTTACCATACTCAAAGAAAACAACTTGTATCGACTAATCTAGAAGTCTAGTGACAAATGTTATGTAATGGTGCCTCTAGCCCTAGTTGTTGTACACGGCATCTAATACAGTAATTAAATAAATAATAAATCACCGATAAAATTTTAGGATTGGATTTGTTCTACTGGCATCAAAATGATTACTTGATCATAGCTGATACGTATTCAGGATTCTATGGCATCTAAATGCTCAACACGACCAGCAGTGCTGCTGTACTAAAAACCGATGGGGCCTCACAGTATAACTGTAAAGTATTTCAAGACTTTATGTTGTCATGGAATATAACCCATCAGGTATCCAGCCTACATCTTCCGAGGGTTCATCACATCCATTGAGTTATCGTACGGCACAAGAAGCGAAACTGTTACTTAAAAAATATGTCAAAGGAAAAACGGATATATTCCTTGCACTATTGTATCAACGCAACATTCTTGGGGAGACAATATTGGATCTACAGCTGAAAGACTCATGGGAAGAAGGACTAAAACCTTGATACCTTGTGTGCCCTTAGTTGTTATACCTCAACTAGTCAGTACGGACAAGGTTACTCAAGCACTCAAGAATTGGCAAGATGAACAGAATAAGTTTGCTAACATAAGAAAACTATCGCATATACAGTTCACTGATGGAGAACAGATTCTTTAGAAGAAATCACATCGTGAATGGGTGCCAGCAACAGTCATCAAACAAAACGAAGGTTCAAACGCTTATTGTGAAGATTCAGTGAAGATTTTTAATTGAATTGTTAATTTAATATTATATATTGTTTGTTACCATGGTTACCACGGTTACCTTCCAGATGTTATTGTATTAATAAAAAGAATAAAGTTTGAGTTGGTTGGTTATAATTCTACTTCTTCTGCGATCTTCCGTTAGATGGCCAGGTCGGTGGTCAAGATGAGGAATTCAGTGGTCCTCTTAAGGTCCTCCAGGTCACCATGGTGTTTGATCTGCACATGGTTGGAGAGGGCCAGATCAGCTTCCTTTCCTCAGAATAGAGCCTGCAGGTCTGAAGGATGTGCTCGGTTTTTGTTCATCTCTGAGCCTGTTGTGCCCCGTTCGCAAACGGAAGATGAGGATCTGCTCTCTTCGAGTAAGTTCGTAGATTGCATCTCCAGGGTCGTGATGTGGATGTTTCCAAATCCATCTCTGGCTGACTGCGGCTTTGTTGAGCGTTTTTCCTTCCTCGAGACTGGAGGTACATTCGAACTGCTCGCTTGAAGCTCCTTCGTTGGCCAGCTGGTCCGCCCTCTCGTTTCCAGCGAGTCCCCAGTGTCCAGGAGGATGACCTTTTTTGTGGATAGCCATCAAGCATTCGAGTTCCTTGGAGAGATTTTTCAGGCCAGGTCTAAGAGATTGCAACACTGATGCTGCATCAGTAATGAATATTATTTTTGAGTTCTTTGGTCTCTTAAGTATCCTAAGTATTCTTGATGCCTCACATATGGCTTCCTGCTCAGCTCGATAATTTGAAAAAGAAAAGCCAGTCGGAACAGCCTTCTCGATCAAGTTTCCTGCAGGAAATTGTATATGGATACCGGCGCCACCGTTTGTTGTTACATTTGTGACCGATCCATCAGTATATATGCGGGTCCACTGGTCTTTTGGGTACTTATTATTTATGTGTTGAAGGGAGAGTAATCTCATTTGCTTTTCGGATGAGTTCTCCTTGCTAGCGATACCAGGGATAGTCAGAACTATTTGTAGTAGTTGTCGTAGTATAAATCTATCAAGAAAATATAAACTACCTCTCGTAGAACTAAAGAAATATGACGGAGACTTAAAAGGATGGTTACCGTTTTAGCCTAAATTCAGTAAATGATTTTTCTTTAGATAATAGTGATACGTATCAATATTTTATTCAATGTACGGTTAAAGACTCAAGAGCCTGGAATTTAGTCAACAGCTACCCACATACAGGTGAAAATTATCCCAAAGCTATTGAAAGTGAAAAGTCACGCTTTGGGGAAGATAAATTATTGGTTCAGGTTTATATCCGAGAACAAATTGCAAAATCCGTGAGCAGAGTAAGTATGAATTCGCAAATATGTATGATAGGTTAGAAGGGCACTTGCGGTCATTAGAGACGCTAGGAGTTACATCAGATAAGTACGAGAGTATGTTATTTCCACTGGTAAAGTCATGCTTACCTGAAGAATTATTGAGAGTTTGGAAAAGAAAAAATGGTTTGCAAAAGACTGATGAGAGTACTGGTATCAAATATGGTAGTTTAATCGGTTTGTTGTAATTTTCCAAATCCGAAGTAGAATCTGAAGAAAAGATAACCTTAGCAATGTCTGGTTTTAGTTCTAATGTGACTAAAAATAAAATAGATGTTTTTCAGATTTATGTTTAAATTTACTGCCTTAGCGAACGATTTGTCGGATAGTAGCCATGATTTCCAGGCTTTTGCCAAATTTGATTCCTTGGAGATATTTCAAGGTTCCGGAGGTCTAACTGCCGAGTTCGATTCGCCTCCACTCATCCCGCATTAACCTGTAAACGTTCACTTGCTGTCAAATTTGTAAATCAAACTCAACCGAACTAACTAGGTTTCAGCACCATGTATAGAAATAAAGAATCTTTATTTAATTATTATAAAGAGAAGAATATAACACGAGCATATAACTTTACATTACATATGGTTTTTAACATTAATGATTAAGAGACGTCATTATTTGCCAACTGACATACAGCAGAAACAACTGAAATAGCTGTCACAAAGTACCACTGGTACTATTTGCCATCCACTGTTCACAAAATTTTATTTCATGCAGCAGAAATAATAGAGTACGCGGTCCTTTCTATTGGTTATCTCTCTGAAGGCTCAAGAGAGTAGAAACAAAAATGACAACATTACAGAGAACATCATTCCAGAATTTTCTCTCAAACAGCAACAAATGAAGATGTTTTTCGTCTTATCATGGTGACTTCTGATCCCGTGATTAGTAATTTAAGACAGGGTAAATAAAAATAGTTCCCATTAAAAGATGAAGCTTCTTATTTATTGTTATAGAAAAAAAGAACAATTCGAATTTTTTTTCTTTACTTTTATAGTTAGATATTTTATTTTTGTTTCTAATATAACGAATGAATTTTTTTAAAATTATTTTTCATATGATTTTTTTTTTTTTTTATTGTTAGCTCATTATGTATTATATTGATAAATACGACAATCTAACTTCTTTCTTAATATAAGATTGATAATTTTAAATAACTGTCCAGCCTATTTAATAGAGTTCAACTGCAATTACTTTGTAAAACTTACATTTCTCAAATTATATTAAAAATTAAGGAGATGAATTTGTCAGGGGTGCAGTCAAGGTTGAATAAACACAGCCAGTTTTTAAATGAAAAACTTATATTTTGGCGTGCCAACGTTTCGACCTGCCTTGCAGGTCTTCATCAGGGCTAAAATAACAAAGAATTGGATGTGACCAAGATGATACTAACATTTAAAAAAAAAAAATAAATAAATAAATAATAAACATAATTTAAAAATGAAAAAGAAATAAGAAAAAATTTTTGCAGTTAACTAGATAATTGAATACAAAATAGTAGTGAAGTTTAGTCGAAGATACAGTTGTAATAGAGTAATTAAATAATTTAAATTGAATATTATAAATTTAAAATTTTGTAAACTAATACAACAATACAAACTAATGTAACAATTTTATTAACAGATGTTTTTTATTAGGAATTAAAAAAGGTATAAGGGATCTATATGAAAAGGAAAATGATAAGATAGAAAGGTAAGGAAAATAATAAAGTTGGCATAACAATAAACGAAGGAAGAGGTTGAGAAAATATGAGAAATTAAAATAAATGGACCTACTGAAGTAGTCTAGATGAAGGCTTGACTAACAATGACTGTTAAAAAATAAAATCAGGGAAAAGGGGGGTGGGGGATAATGACTTGCAGAAAGTAATTAAGGGTGGCAGTGGCTAATATAACATATGAAAGGGGCGCATGGTGGATAAAAAAAACCGAACTACATTTTTTTAAATTTTATTTAAAAGGCGTGGAAGATGTTAAATATGAATTTAAACATTTCGCTATCACCGTCAGCAAAAAAAAAAAAAAAAAATAAATAAAAAAAAAATAAAATAAAATAAAAAAAATAGAAAAATAAAATAAAAAAATAAATAAATAGAAAAAAAATAAAGTAAATAAAAAATAATAAATAGTGATGGAAAGGTTATAGTTTTTTAATAAGATTTAATACTTGGGAATAAGTGAGGGAAATGTATTCTTTATCAATTTTATGGTTTACAGGATTAGGTTCTAAATTGATGTAAATGGATTCTGATAATAAACGTTTACTATGGTTGGGGACAGTGGCAAGGTTAGATGCTTTTTCGAAATCATCAAAGGTATGATTTAATGATAAGGAATGTTCTGAAAGTTTGGAGGCGGAGGGAATTTTTGGAAGAGATGGAAAGTTTGTGTTGGGAGATGCGGGCTTTAAGGTGATTTTTGGTTTCACCAATATATGATGAATGGCAATTAGGGGAGGAACATGGGATACGGTAAAAAACATTTGATTTAAGTTGGAGAGGAATAGGATCTTCTAGGGTGGTGTAGATGTTTCGAAGTTTATTCTGTGATTTAAGGCCTAGACGTAGGTTAGGGAAGGTTGAGCGAAGAGACTTTTGAATGTTATCAGAGAGGAAGGGGATATAAGGTAGGGATCTGTATAAGAATACAGAGGGTGGAGGTGCGGGGGAAATAGAAGAAGGAAGGTTGGGGGTAGGATGATTGAGGTAATTTGAAAGTAGTTTATCGATGGTGTTAAGTGGGAAACTGTTAAATTGGAGAATTCGTTTAATACGTAATATGTTAGTCGTGTGGTATTGGGCATCAGATAAGGAGAGGCAGCGATGGATGAGGTTCTTGGCGACATTGATTTTTTGATGATATGGGTGTTGAGAATGAAAATTTAACAGTCTGCCAGAGTAGGTAGGTTTTGTGTACCAATCAGTGGATACGTGTGGTCAGGATTTCTAGTGATTAGGAGATCAAGGAAAGGGAGGGAATTATTAACTTCACGTTCGACAGTAAAACGGAGTCGAGGGTGGTAGGAGTTAAAGGCTGAAAGGATAGAAGGAATATTTTCGGGATTAAGGACAAGAAAAAGGTCATCGACATACTTTTTAATAAAAAGAATGTCTTTAGGAAATGATGGTAGAACGGAGTTCAGTAGATTATTAAGGACGATGTTGGATAGGTCGGGTGCAAGTGGATTGCCCATGGCAAGCCCGGAGATTTGGTGATAAAACTTATTATGAAAGGAAAGGTAACATGATTTGCAACAGAGTTCTAGGGATTTTAGGTATGAGGAACGGTTAAGTGGGGTGTGAGTTAATAAGTTAATAAAGGTGTGAATAAGTTAATAATTCCCTCCCTTTCCTTGATCTCCTAATCACTAGAAACCATGACCACACTGTATCCACTGATTGGTACACAAAACCTACCTACTCTGGCAGACTGTTAATTTTCATTCTCAACACCCATATCATCAAAAAATCAATGTCGCCAAGAACCTCATCCATCGCTGCCTCTCCCTATTTGATCCCCAATACCACACGACTAACATATTACGTATTAAACGAATTCTCCAATCTAACAGTTTCCCACTTAACACCATCGATAAACTACTTTCAAATTACCTCAATCATCCTACCCCCAACCTTCCTTCTTCTATTTCCCCCGCACCTCCACCCTCTGTATTCTTATACAGATCCCTACCTTATATCCCCTTCCTCTCTGATAATATTCAAAAGTCTCTTCGCTCAACCTTCCCTAACCTACGTCTAGGCCTTAAATCACAGAATAAACTTCAAAACATCTACACCAACCTAAAAGATCCTATTCCTCTCCAACTTAAATCAAATGTTTTTAACCGTATCCCATGTTCCTCCCCTAATTGCCATTCATCATATATTGGTGAAACCAAAAATCACCTTAAAGCCCGCATCATCGTGCAGTCAAGGTTGAATAAACACAGCCAGTTTTTAAATGAAAAACTTATATTTTGGCGTGCCAACGTTTCGACCTGCCTTGCAGGTCTTCATCAGGGCTAAAATAACAAAGAATTGGATGTGACCAAGATGATACTAACATTTAAAAAAAAAAAAAATAAATAAATAAATAATAAACATAATTTAAAAATGAAAAAGAAATAAGAAAACAATTTTGCAGTTAACTAGATAATTGAATACAAAATAGTAGTGAAGTTTAGTCGAAGATACAGTTGTAATAGAGTAATTAAATAATTTAAATTGAATATATAAATTTAAAATTTTGTAAACTAATACAACAATACAAACTAATGTAACAATTTTATTAACAGATGTTTTTTTATTAGGAATTAAAAAAGGTATAAGGGATCTATATGAAAAGGAAAATGGTAAATAGAAAGGTAAGGAAATAATAAAGTTGGCATAACAATAAACGAAGGAAGAGGTTGAGAAAAAATATGAGAAATTAAAATAAATGGACCTACTGAAGTAGTCTAGAGGAAGGCTTGACTAACAATGACTGTTAAAAAATAAAATCAGGGAAAAGGGGGGGGGGGGATAATGACTTGCAGAAAGTAATTAAGGGTGGCAGTGGCTAATATAACATATGAAAGGGGCGCATGGTGGATAAAAAACCGAACTACATTTTTTAAATTTTATTTAAAAGGCGTGGAAGATGTTAAATATGAATTTAAACATTTCGCTATCACCGTCAGCAAAAAAAAAATAAATAAATAAAAAAAAAAAAAAAATAAAATAAAAAAATAGAAAAATAAAATAAAAAAAAAATAAATAGAAAAAAATAAATTAATAAAAAATAATAAATAGTGATGGAAAGGTTATAGTTTTTTTAATAAGATTTAATACTTGGAATAAGTGAGGGAAATGTATTGTTTATCAATTTTATGGTTTACAGGATTAGGTTCTAAATTGATGTAAATGGATTCTGATAATAAACGTTTACTATATTTGGGGACAGTGGCAAGGATAGATGCTTTTTTCGAAATCAAAGGTAGATTTAATGATAAGGAATGTTCTGAAAGTTTGGAGGCGGAGGGATTTTTGGAAAAGATGGAAAGTTTGTGTTGGGAGATGCGGGCTTTAAGGGTGATTTTTGGTTTCACCAATATATGATGAATGGCAATTAGGGGAGGAACATGGGATACGGTAAAAAACATTTGATTTAAGTTGGAGAGGAATAGGATCTTCTAGGGTGGTGTAGATGTTTCGAAGTTTATTCTGTGATTTAAGGCCTAGACGTAGGTTAGGGAAGGTTGAGCGAAGAGACTTTTGAATGTTATCAGAGAGGAAGGGGATATAAGGTAGGGATCTGTATAAGAATAAGTAGTCCAAGAGCCGAGGCCAAATTTCATGACTTATTTGAAGAAAACCTTTAGACATACAGCCATTAAATGTCCACCCTCAGCAATCAATTTGCACTTGTCTGCCAACTCAAAGCGGGGGCGTTTCAAAATGGCGACCTCCGAAAGGGGGTAGCAAATATCAAAATATGGTATTATTTGAAGATGATTTATTTAAAGCAAACAAGAAACTGCAAACCCCCTAGGTGACAAAAAACGTTGTCTGCCAAAATTTAGAGGGGGCGTCGCACCGGCAGACAAAATTCAAAATCCGCGTTTTTTTTTCAGTCCAAAAGTGGACCATTTGAAGACGATTTATTTCAAGCACACAAGAAACTGCATGCTTCACTAGATGTCAAAAAACGTTGTCTTCCAAAATTTGGAGGGGGGCTCGCACCGGCAGACAAAATTCAAAATCCGCGTTTTTTCAATCCAAAAGTTGACAATTTGAAGACGATTTATTTGAAGCACACAAGAAACTGCATACTTCCTAGATGTCAAAAAACGTTGTCTGCCAAAATTTGGAGGGGGCTAAGCACCGGCAGACAAAATTCAAAATCCGCGTTTTTTCAATCTAAAAGTTCACAATTTGAAGACGATTTATTTGAAGCACACAAGAAACTGCATACTCCCTAGATGACAAAAAACGTTGTCTGCCAAAATTTGGAGGGGGCTAAGCACCGGCAGACAAAATTCTAAATCCTTGTGAAGCCGTCACACCGGCTAACATTGTTCAAAACTCACATCCTTTTCGTCCAACAGTGAACTTTTTGAACATGATTTCCTTTTTTATTTGATTTATATGTAGTTTTTTTCTCTAGAATGATTTGAGGAAATTATATTATGTTGCTTCCTACGTATGTTACAATAAAATTATTTTAATATAAAATAATCTTGTTTAAAAATTTTAATGTAAAAAATACCAATTAATATATATGAACAGTAATAATATAAATACCGGCCACATAATAAAAAAAGAATAATATTTCAACTTATAAAGTAATCAAATATGTACTATCCTGGAACAAAATTCGTATAAAACTTGTATAGTCCAGTTAATTGATTTTTAAAATGATAGACCAAGAGCCCGATAGGAAAACATACCGAGTTATTTCACCCCTTTTTTGTAATGCATGGGTGTAACCTGTCCACTGTTCTGAATGAAAATTTATGAATTTTCCAATAAAGGTGAGTGCCGCAAAAATGACAGTGGGGGAGAGGAGTTGTAAATAGTATTTCTTAGAAGTTCGGAAATCGTTACTTTTAGTATATTTTGTGTTCTATTATACGTTATTCAAGCAAATCAACTTTGCAACAAATTTTGTAATAGTCATTTTGTTCTCAGATCATAGTTTTAGAGCGGTTTGGCCACCAAAGATTGACTAACTTCATATAAGTCGCACTTCTTCGTGAAAAGAAGCAGTTGGTACTTTTCCGTTGTCGGTTATAACTCTAATCCAAAATTTATTTTTTTCAACTGATGAAAATTTCCTTTCAGACATTATACATAAAATTTATTTGTATAATATAATATAATTTATCTATATAATGTATATAAAGTTATTTAAAATACCCATGCCAGCACGCTAAAAATCCGTACTATTGTAAAGTTGAAGTTTTTTGGTAGATTTTTCATTATAACCCCAAAACTACTCGTCCAATCCAAAATTTATTTATTCTTTCTATTGATAGCTGGCTAAATTTTCTATCAGACCTCATATATGAAATTTATATAAAGTCATGTAAAGTTCCCATGCCAGCACGCTAAAAACACCGAACTGTTGTAAAATCCAAGTTTTTTGGTAGATTTTTCATTATAACCCCAAAACTACTCGTCCAATCCAAAATTTATTTTTCTCAACTGATAGCTGACTAAATTTACAATCAGACCCCATACATAAAACTTTGATCAAGCTCTGTAAAATACCCGTGCCACGCTAAAAACAAGTTCTGTTGTTAAGTACAAATTATTTAGATTATTTTTCGATATTAGTCCAAAACAATTTGTCTAAACCAAAATTTACTTGTTTCAACTGAAATTTGTCTAAATTTGATATCACATTTTATACATGAATATTTAATTGAAATCCATGCCAGCAGTCTAAATGTGTATGTTTTGGTAAAAACATAACAATTTTACATGTTACAGTGGGCTGGCGTGGGTATTTTGCGGGATTCATTCATCATTATATAATTTGATTTGATTGTAAATTTAGTAAACTTTCATTGAAAAAAATAAATTTTGGGATAAAACAAATAGTTTGGGGGTTATAGCGAAAAAACGTGCCAAAAAACTTGGATTTCACAACATTACGAGGTTTTAGTGTGCTGGAATTGGTATTTTACGTATCTTTATATCAATTTAATATATGGGTCTGATTAGAAATTTAGTCAGCTATTAGTTGAGAAAAATAAATATTGGATCGGAAGAATAGTTTTCGGGTAATAACGAAAAACGTGCCAAAAAACTTGGATTTCACAATATTACGAGGTTTTAGTGTGCTGGAATTGGTATTCACAAGACTTTATATCTATTTTATATATGGGTCTAGTTGCTAATTCAGTCAGCTATTATTTGAGAAAAATACATTTTGGATCGGAAGAATTGTTTTCGGGTAATAACGAAAAATGTGCCAAAAAAACTTGGTTTTTCACAACAGTACAAGGTTTTTGGTGTGCTGGCATTGGTATTTTACGTGACTTTATATCAATTTAATATATGGGTCTGATTGGAAATTTAGTCAGCTATTAGTTGAAAAAAATAAATATTGGATCGGAAGAATAGTTTTCGGGTAATAACGAAAAACGTGCCAAAAAACTTGGATTTCACAACATTACGAGGTTTTAGTGTGCTGGAATTGGTATTTTACGTGACTTTATATCAATTTAATATATGGGTCTGATTGGAAATTTAGTCAGCTATTAGTTGAAAAAAATAAATATTGGATCGGAAGAATTGTTTTTCGGGTAATAACGAAAAATGTGCTAAAAAACTTGGTTTTCACAACAGTACAAGGTTTTGGTGTGCTGGCATTGGTATTTTACGTGACTTTATATCAATTTAATATATGGGTCTGATTGGAAATTTAGTCAGCTATTAGTTGAAAAAAATAAATATTGGATCGGAAGAATTTTTTTGGGGTAATAACGAAAAATGTGCTAAAAAACTTGGTTTTCACAACAGTACAAGGTTTTGGTGTGCTGGCATTGGTATTTTACGTGACTTTATATCAATTTAATATATGGGTCTGATTGGAAATTTAGTCAGCTATTAGTTGAAAAAATAAATATTGGATCGGAAGAATTGTTTTCGGGTAATAACGAAAAATGTGCAAAAAAAAACTTGGATTTCACAACAGTACAAGGTTTTGGTGTGCTGGCATTGGTATTTTACGTGACTTTATATCAATTTAATATATGGGTCTGATTGAAAATTTAGTCGTCTATCAGTTGAGAAAAATAAATTTTGGATCGAACGAATAGTTTTAAGGGTTTAACGAAAAATGTACCAAAATATTCTGGCGTGGGTATTTTACAAGACATTATATAAATTTAATATATGTAGTATGGTAGGAAATTTAGCCACTTACTTACTACAAGTTAGCCAATCATTGGTGGCTGAACCGTTTGAAAACTAAAGATGAGAGAAAAAGAAATAAATAGTGCCAAATTTCTTGCAAATTTGATTTGCTTCATAATGTACATAGCTCAAAATATACTAACAGGAACGGTTTCCGAGTTATTCGATCAAACGACTAAGAACATTCGATTTTCCAAGAACATACGTTTACGAAGAACTACATTTTGTTCCAGGAGAGTACATATTTCATTACTTTATAAGTTGAAATATTATTCATTTTTTAATTATATCGCCGGTATTTATATTATTACTGTTTATATGTATTAATTGGTATTTTTAACATTAAAATTTTTAAACAAGATTATTTTATATTAAAATAATTATATTGTACCATACGTAGGAAGCAACATAATATAATTTCCTTAAATTATTCTAGAGAAAAACTACTTATAAATCAAATAAAAAAAGAAATCATGTTCAAAAAGTTCACTGTTGGACGAAAAGGATGTGAGTTTTGAACAATGTCAGCCGGTGTGACGCCTTCACAAGGGTTTTGAATTTTGTCTGCCGGTGCTTAGCCCCCTCCAAATTTTGGCAGACAACGTTTTTTGTCATCTATGGAGTATGCAGTTTCTTGTGTGCTTTAAATAAATCGTCTTCAAATTGTCCACTTTTGGACTGAAAAAACGCGGATTTTAAATTTTGTCTGCCGGTGCTTAGCCCCCTCCTAATTTTGGCAGACAACGTTTTTTGTCATCTAGAAAGTATGCAGTTTCTTGTGTGCTTCAAATAAATCGTCTTCAAATTGTCCACTTTTGGACTGAAAAAACGCGGATTTTGAATTTTGTCTGCCGGTGCTTAGCCCACTCCAAATTTTGGCAGACAACGTTTTTTTTGACATCTAGGAAGTATGCAGTTTCTTGAGTGCTTCAAATAAATCGTCTTCAATTGTCATCTTTTGGACTGAAAAAACGCGGATTTTGATTTTGTCTGCCGGTGCGACGCCCCCTCCAAATTTTGGCAGACAACGTTTTTTGTCATCTAGTGACCATGCAGTTTCTTTGTGTGCTTGAAATAAATCGTCTTCAAATGGTCCACTTTTGGACTCAAAAACGAGGATTTTTGAATTCTGTCTGCCGGTGCGACGCCCCCTCCAAATTTTGGCAGACAGCGTTTTTTTTGCACCTAGGGGGGTTTGCAGTTTCTTGTTTTGCTTTAAATAAATCATCTTCAAATAATTATATTTTGATATTTGCTACCCCCTTTCGGTGGTCGCCATTTTGAAACGCCCCCCCCGCTTTGAGTTGGCAGACAAGTGCAAATTGATTGAAATTTGAGGGTGGACATTTTATGGCTGTATGTCTAAAATTTTTCTTCAAATAAGCTCGCGATAGAATTTGGCGGGATCGAAAAAGGTCTCGACATGGACTTTTAATAAAAAGAAATTCCCTCCCTTTCCTTGATCTCCTAATCACTAGAAACCATGACCACACTGTATCCACTGATTGGTACACAAAACCTACCTACTCTGGCAGACTGTTAAATTTTCATTCTCAACACCCATATCATCAAAAAATCAATGTCGCCAAAAACCTCATCCATCGCTGCCTCTCCCTATTTGATCCCCAATACCACACGACTAACATATTACGTATTAAACGAATTCTCCAATCTAACAGTTTCCCACTTAACACCATCGATAAACTACTTTCAAATTACCTCAATCATCCTACCCCCAACCTTCCTTCTTCTATTTCCCCCGCACCTCCACCCTCTGTATTCTTATACAGATCCCTACCTTATATCCCCTTCCTCTCTGATAATATTCAAAAGTCTCTTCGCTCAACCTTCCCTAACCTACGTCTAGGCCTTAAATCACAGAATAACTTCGAAACATCTACACCAACCTAAAAGATCCTATTCCTCTCCAACTTAAATCAAATGTTTTTAACCGTATCCCATGTTCCTCCCCCTAATAGCCATTCATCATATATTGGTGAAACCAAAAATCACCTTAAAGCCCGCATCTCCCAACACAAACTTTCCATCTTTTCCAAAAATCCCTCCGCCTCCAAACTTTCAGAACATTCCTTATCATTAAATCATACCTTTGATTTCGAAAAAGCATCTATCCTTGCCACTGTCCCCAACTATAGTAAACGTTTATTATCAGAATCCATTTACATCCATTTAGAACCTAATCCTGTAAACCATAAAATTGATAAACAATACATTTTCCTTACTTATTTCTAAGTATTAAATCATATTAAAAAACTATAACCTTTCCAACACTATTTATTATTTTTTATTTAATTTATTTATTTTTTTTTATTTATTTATTTATTTTTTTTTATTTATTTATTTATTTTTTTTTGCTTACGGTGATAGCGAAATGTTTAAATTCATATTTAACATCTTCCACGCCTTTTAAATAAAATTTTAAAAAATGTAGTTCGGTTTTTATCCACCATGCGCCCCTTTCATATGCAGGGCCGAAACTAGGAGATTTGTTAGGGGGGGCAAAGATCAGTTTGCCGCCCCCTCCCTCCTCTACCCCCCCTCCTCACCCTCCCCCACTATTAAAATACAACACCTCCGTATTGTTAATTAAAATTAACTAACAGTAACAAAACAAACAAAAAATGATTTAGATATAGTTTAGAAATCAAAAAAAAAAAAACATTTTCGTTTTTTATTTTACCTTAACTTGAATTCTTCTAGGCTTCTTAGCTGCAAATGTACCGATGATGTCGTCCAAGTAGATGACGGAAGCTCGTTGATTTTCAATTGATATTATGCTTAGATTAGAGAGCCTCTCGTTTCCCATTGTACTTCTCTTGTAGTTTTTTTATGAGCTTCAGTTTGCTAAAACATCGTTCTCCAGATAACACTGTAACTGGTAGCGTGAGAAACTAACAGTAACAAAACAAACAAATGATTTAGATATAGTTAAGAATTAAAAAAAAAAGTTTGTTTTATATTGTACTTAAACTTGAATTCTTCTAGCCTTTTTAGCTGCAAATGTACTGATGATGTCGTCGAAGTTGATGAGGGAAGCTCGTTGGTGTTCAATTGATATAATGCTTAGAATAGAGAGTCCCTCCTGTCCCATTGTACTTCTCATGTAGTTCTTGATGAGTTTCAGTTTGCTAAAACTTCGTTCTCCAGATGACACTGTGACTGGTAGCGTGAGAAACATTCTTAGTGCGGTAGTGATGTTCGGGTAGCCTTCCTCCAGTTTATTTTAATAAATGAGACTTAACATTTCTCTTGATGTGGCTTCTTTTAATTTCTCGTCAACTGACAAAGCGTGGTGTTTGAAACTTTCCATTTCAAATTTAAATTCCTCCTTGTTGAGATCCGCAGTGTAGATGTTTGCCAATTCTTCTGCTTTAATTTTTAAATCTTTTACTTGTAATTCTCTAATTCGAATTCTATTTAAAAATCCAAACTTGCTTTTTATATTGTCTAAAGCCTTAAACCTGTCATTAAGTTCCATAATCATCCGGTCAATAACCTCTAACATAGCTACTTGACACACATTCTGAGCACTTGTTGGAGCTTCATCACCACTCAGCTCATCAGGCATTTTTTTCTTTTTCCTTTGTACTTTTTCTGAAAAATCAGAGGGTAGATCATTCATACTTGCTAAGAATTTACCCTCAGTAATGGCCTCAGATGGAGCAAACTCTCTACAGGACTTCAACAACGTTAAAAGACCTTGAAGGTTCCGGGCAGCCAAATCTACTGTAATATCTTTTCTTTGCAAAAACTCATTGACATGATTGATTTTTTTCAAACAACTATGCTAAAAACACGCCAAAAGGATGAATTCAAGTTTCCCTATATTTTTCAAAAGGGATCTGGCCTCACTCTTAGTTTGAGGCGTTGACAGATCATGGTTTTTAAGATCCTCTAGAGCCTCCAAAACTTTGCCGTAATGTTTATATACAGCTTCGACAGCTTCTAATCTTGCAGTCCATCTTTTCTTGCTCTCAGGTTTCAATGTCAGTGGCACATATCTTTTCGGAGAATTTCCCAGCGTGAAGTTGAAGCCACAAAGAAAGAATACATACTATTCAAAGTTCCGAAAAAAGTCTGTGCCTGAATAGTAGCACTGGCCGCATTAGCACCAACTAAATTGAGGGAGTGAGCAGCACATGGGACAAAATATGCAAAATCGTTCTCCTAAAGTAATCTGGACTGAACACCTTTATATTTCCCCGCCATATTTGCCCCGTTGTCGTAGGATTGGCCTCTACAGTCCTTTATGTTAAGTCCATCTTTGAGTAATTTCTTAAGGATTTCTTGGCTGAGACCTTCACCTGTTTTGTCACTAACAGGGAAAAAATCAATAAAACTTTCTTCAACCTCTGATGTATTAGCTTTAACGTAGCGAACTATTTGAGTCATTTGTTCGGTGTGGCTGATATCCGGAGTGCAGTCAAATATTAAAGAAAAATATTTCGCATCCATTATGTCCCTGCACTATCTTTTGCCTTATGTTATTGGCAATAATTTCAAGAAACTCATTTTGTTTTATGTGAAAAATAGGATATTTGCCCTTTCTTGTGCAGTTCAATATGTTGTTGAAGAGGGACACTGTAATGCGAGATGAGTTCAATTGTGTTTAAGAATTTTCCACTGGACGGGTCGCTGAAACCACAGCCTTCTTTTGTTCCTCGGAATGGACTCCCTAGCTTTGCCAGGAATAGAATAGCATCAACGATGCAGCGCAACACTGCCTTCCAGTGAGACTCTTCTTGACGGATCTGCTTTTGAAATTCTGCATCAATACCTCCCTTTAACAAGATTCTAAAGCCTTCCACGAACAAAAGCAAATTTTGTGGTTGGTTGAATTTTCATGTTCCATCAATTTTTCACCTATTTTTTCCAATTAGTAAATCCTTTTTCTTTAGCTAAGGAAGACACTTGATGTGACGCAAATTGTGAAAACAGCCTGTAGGGAACACAATATAGTGCTTTACTAGTTTCACTATAGCATAGCCACGATCTCTTTATTTTTAACCCATTTTTTAGTTCTTTATAAAACCAATCTTTGGTTAAGTGACGTCCTTCTCTGCTGCTATTACTTAAATTTGGCTCAATAATATTTCGAATCTCATTTTTGTTATGAAACTCCTTTCTGAATCGGAAAAACTCTGTGGCCATGAACCAGGATCTCTAAAATCAAAGGAAAACTCGGATTCTTGAAGACCAGTTGAAGGGCCTGGACGAGATAATAATTCATCTTCATTTGCGACCTCAGTAGGACTCAGACATTCCTTTTTAACTTCATATTCATCTAAAATATAAACAGACGCATTTAAAAACTTTTAAAAATAAGTTTAACTTTAAAATTCAACTTTTAGTTTAGTACAAGTAGTGGTAATTTTCTCGCTAAAGGTGTCAGGCTGCTTGGCTTCTTCTTGGACTGCAGTTACATCTTTAATACCAAAAGATTGTTTTAAAAAATTCTATTAATAAGATTTAACATTAATAAAAAAAATAATAAAAAAAACAAAAAAACTTTCAATTGTAAACTTATTTCATTTTTTTTTTTTTTTTTTTTTTTTTTTTTTTGCTTCGCATTTAAATGCATTCGCCAAAAGAATCCGACGGAAACATACATTTATCAAGCTGTATATCTTGACTTAATTCAATCATTACAGTAGGACTTCATTAATCCAACCGTGGGGGGGGGGGGGTGGGGGGAGGTGAGAATGAATAGTCAAAAGTCGGATTAACCTGGGACAACAATAATAATTTGGGTAAGGGTTAATAAATACAATTTTAAAACAAAAAAACACATTTGTCAAGTCACTCAATTAGAGCAATCACATCCAGTGTTATCGTCTTGTATTTTATTTAACCACCTCGTTTTTTTTCATTTGAAAACAATAAATTCATATGTAATCTGTATATAAAATATAAAACATTGTCACTTAAACAGACCAAGTTCGAAAGGAATCAAAAGGATTAGGAGTGAAAACGTATTACTGGGTTTCATTCAAAATAACGTTTTCTAAGAAGTTTTCATTGTGAACTCGCCGACTCAGTCGCCGGGATTCCAGGAAAATTTAGAACTTATATAATAGGAATATAGTCCTACACTATAAAGCCGCAATTAATTCCTTCTCTTCCCTTATGTGTTATAATTTAATTATTAAACCTTTTCCGGGCACAGTGTTCTACAGTACACAATAATTCGATGGAATGATTGGAGGGGCCCCATCATTCAGAAACATTAATTGATGTTATTCAATGATGTATTCAATATTAATATTGGTCAAAAAAACAAACAGTGAATTCAAATGATCTTAAATATGTTTGCTTGCACTAAAAAGGCTTAAATAAGAATAAATATTTGCTTACCTGACTTTTCTGTTGTGCCTTCCTCTTCATTAACATTAGGGGTTTTAAAAAAAACTTCTAATTTTGGTGTTTGTGACAGCACGTTGCTTTCTTTAGCAAGTTTTCTATACTCGGCTCCACTGAATCGTTTTCGGCCATCCATAATTCGGAAATTTATTAAAAAAACGCAGTTTAAAATGTACAAAACACTGATAAACGATAACACTAATAACAAACACTATGCACCAAAAACTAAATGTAAATAAAATATAACAACTGTGTTTACAATAAACGCAGACAACACAACTGTTAACACTGACAACAGATAGTCCAATGTCATTTAAGGGTAGAGGGAGGCACCAGTTTTCGCGCCCTCGAGCCCGCTACTAGCGCTTACAAGCGCTCAGGCTACTAATTTATAATAATCAGTTAATTCTTATAAGACCTAAGAATAAACTTGATATCCAATATAATAGGGCTTATAAATTATGTAAAAAATCAAAATTAAATTAAACGATATTGATTGTGATATTATAATTTTAAGAACGTTTTTAATAACTTATTATGTTTTTTCGACTTCTCAAATTTTGCCGCCCTCTGAAATTTGCCGCCCGGGGCACGTGCCCCCCCCCCCTTGCCCCTCCCTAGTTCCGGGCCTGTTCATATGTTATATTAGCCACTGCCACCCTTAATTACTTTCTGCAAGTCATTATCCCCCACCCCCCTTTTCCCTGATTTTATTTTTTAACAGTCATTGTTAGTCAAGCCTTCATTCATCTAGACTACTTCAGTAAGTCCATTTATTTTAATTTCTCATATTTTTTCAACCTCTTCCTTCGTTTATTGTTATGCCAACTTAATTATTTTCCTTACCTTTCTATCTTACCATTTTCCTTTTCATATAGATTCCTTATACCTTTTTTAATTCCTAATAAAAACTCTGTTAATAAAATTGTTACATTAGTTTGTATTGTTGTATTAGTTTACAAAATTTTAAATTTATAATATTCAATTTAAATTATTTAATTACTCTATTACAACTGTATCTTCGACTAAACTTCACTACTATTTTGTATTCAATTATCTAGTTAACTGCAAAATTTTTTTCTATTTCTTTTTCATTTTTAAATTATGTTTATTATTTATTTTTTTATTTTTTTTTTTAATGTTAGTATCATCTTGGTCACATCCAATTTTTTGTTCTTTTAGCCCTGATGAAGACCTGCAAGGCAGGTCGAAACGTTGGCACGCCAAAATATAAGTTTTTCATTTAAAAACTGGCTGTGTTTATTCAACCTTGACTGCACCCCTGACAAATTCATCTCCTTAGTAAAAACTCACAGTCAACAATGCAACCATCATTATATTAAAAGTTGTTCAAACAATTTTAATTTACTTCCAAATATAGCTTAATAGTGAATTTTAACTTAATTCAAGGAATCTTGGGTCTGTAATAGAGCTATATAGTAAATTTTATTCAATTAAGCACCTAAAATATATATATACACTAGCATCCCCGTCGCGTCTTCGCCCACCCTCATAAGTAAAGATAATTTCAACTAAAAATTAAAGTTTTATTTGTTTATCGATAAGATTATTGTATTTTAGCATGTGGTTGAGCATTATTTCTTCAATGATTTTTTCACGCATAGCAGCAGTTATTAATCTAGTTATAATTGCACTGATTAGGTGGTTGAAGTTTACGTAAAAGCACCATTAGACATAATTTTTTATATATTAATGTATGAATTGGTAATCTTGGTAATTTAGCATCGAAGATTCAACTCCAAAATTCAATAGATCTGACTACTGGATATTGTTCACTACCAAAATATCTTCGGGTTTAGGGGAGAGAGGGGTTTAAATTGGTATGTTGCTGACTGTCTGATCTCGGAACTCGGAAAACGTTCCGGAAAACGGAATATCAAAAAAAATGCACTTTGGAAGTAATAACCTAAAAATAGACGTTATTACATTGTTGCTGCATTTCAACTAAATTAAATCCCTTGGTGATGTAATCGGTCAACCTGCCTAATTGGGCTACAGCAGAATGCTGATGTATGAAACCGAATTGTTCGTTTATAAATATTTTATTTTTAATATATGAATTTAATCTTTGAAATGTTATTTTTTCAGCTATTTTGCCTGTAATATACAATAAGCTTATGGGTCTGTAGTTTAATAAGTCTTTTATCTTTGTTTGGTTTCGGAATCGCTTTAATTATAGCCATTTTCCATAGTTGTGGGTAGTGTTTCAATTTTAGCATTATATATATCAATTGTACCAATCGTGTAATTCCTGCGGGTGGTAATTTTTTTAAATATATTGCGAATATTCCGTCGTGACCAGGTGTTTTTTTCATATTAGTTTTTTTTCAGAATTTTGTAAATTTCGGAATAATTACAAAGTTCATTTTGGGGAGTATCTATATTTTGGTTTAATTTTCTTTTCACTTCATTGTTGATTCTTGTGGCGTGTTTTTTGGTTCCTAAATTATTATTTTGATTACTTATTTTTACTAAATGGTCATCTATCAGATTGGCTTTACCAGAAGGAGAAAATTCGGTTCTATTTGAATAGGTAAGAGGTGGGTACTAGTATGTTTTGACTTTTTTAAAAATTCTATGTATTGACCAGGTTTATCGGTTGTTTTGACATTACTAAGCTTTTCGTTCTATTCTTTATTTGTCTGATTAAATATTAGTTTATTTATTAGTTTAGATAAGATAATTTCGATTTTTTTAATGTTGTGATCAGGTATTGTTGGTGTTTACGTCTGAACATACTCTTTATTTTGATCAAACATTGAATATGTGGTTTTTTATTGTTAAAATTCGAATTAAAAAAAAAAAAATTTCTCTATTTCAGATTTTAATTTACACCTGTTATTAAGGTAACAATCATTAAATGTGATGAAATTGTAATATTACTGACCTTGCGTGTGGGAGACTAGCACTCAATAGTACCTCCTCCTGGCATGGGTTAAAGAGATTTATTTGAGCAAATCTCTCATCCAGCTTCTTTTAAGCCTTCTGAGAGTATTTCCAGGTATGTCAGTCGTGGCCATGTCAATAATGAGTATGTTGTTATGTCAATGAAGTCTGTCATGAAATCGTCTATACAGGTCATGTATATGTTCCTTTACTGTGGGTATTTCTAAATCAGTGAAAATTGTGTGGTTTGAAACGTACCAAGGTGATTTAGTGAATAATCTGAGTAATTTTGATTGGAATATTTGTATTTTTTTAAGGTGTGTATTATTTGCAGTCCCGTATATTTGTGAGGCGTATGTCCATATGGGTTTAAGTAAGTAAGTGTAGATATTCAATCGTTGTTGGAGTTTAAATGTCGAACGTTTATGAAGCATTGGATGTAAGTCAAATGTAAGTCCTAAGTAATGAATTTCGTTTGTTTGTGGTATGGGTTGATTGTCGATGAAGACAAGTGATTTGGTGTAGTTTAGTTTTATTTTCCATTGTTTTAATTTAAAGTTTTAATTAAAATTTAATTGGTTAAAGCTTTGCTGTGTAGATTTGACTACTGATGACTGTATACTCTTTTGAAAATGTGCTGGCAAATGAAACTGGGGCTATCAGTGGGATAATAGCTTTATCCGGGTGCATTTATTTTTATATTATGTTGAAGGCAATAGTCCTGTAATTTTACAATTGTAATTGCAATAGTAACCATAACCATCAGTGAATAGTTTTATTAATACCCAAGTAGTTTTATTAACCATTTCAAACTCAACATATTGTAACGAAACTGGCGAGAGCAGCCGTTGCTAAGCAATCGTAGACTCCTCTAGAACGTATAGCTTCTAGTCGCTATACAAATGGTTTTGAATATAACAGTAAGTACGATGTAAAAATAAATTAAAAAAAAAATAAATTCGTGTATAGTAATAAAATAGTGTAGTATGTGTTTAGTTAGTTCCTGTCTTAGTTATTCTATTATGAGTGTACGTGATTGTTATTCCGCACTATTTCTTTGTTAATAAGTCTTGTGTTCTGAAACCCCCTATTTATTACAATATGGTAAAGAATTTAAATATTTAATTTTTAATAGACATTTACTCAATATAAACCATAATTGTGATTATATCTAATTTAATGGTTATCCTAATTCCAAATGTTTCAATATCATTCTCTAATTAAATCACTAATTTGCACATAAAACTCCTTTATTTAACTTAGATTAACAGATGAAGATGTACAGAGGGAGAGAGAGAGAGAGCAAACACGATCCAGTGTCCTTCTTCCACACTTACAGGAAATAATTAGGATTGATGAATGCTACTTCTATTATATTTAATTCATCAATCCTAATTGTATTGATCCTTCTATATCATCATGCGTACCTCAAGTGATTAATTAAATAAAGTTACTCTGAAAAATTGTAAACGAATATCTTATATAGAACAAAAATATATAAGAAGTTTAAAAGCCACTTAATCGAATTGCACTTTATAGACATTTAACAATAACTAGCTAAACAATAAACAATCAGTATTTAAAGCCCCTTTCTATAGCACGTTAATTTCGGCAGTAATACTATATTTCCATTGTACTTTGTGTAATGTATAATAACAGGAGTGGTGGCGGCGCATGGTCGTGTGGGAGAGGGAGTGTGTTTTGTTAGAAAAGAGTTTAAAAAAAAAAAAAGTTTAAAAGAAAAACATAGATGCCTGAGAGCAAACACGATCCAGTGTCCTTCTTCCACACTTACAGTAGTGTATTTTGTTCAAACACTATCTATCGTTTGCTCTCAGGCATCTATGTTTTTCTTTTAAACTTTTTTTTTTTTTAAACTCTTTTCTAACAAAACACACTCCCTCTCCCACACGACCATGCGCCGCCACCACTCCTGTTATTATACATTACACAAAGTACAATGGAAATATAGTATTACTGCCGAAATTAACGTGCTATAGAAAGGGGCTTTAAATACTGATTGTTTATTGTTTAGCTAGTTATTGTTAAATGTCTATAAAGTGCAATTCGATTAAGTGGCTTTTAAACTTCTTATATATTTTTGTTCTATATAAGATATTCGTTTACAATTTTTCAGAGTAACTTTATTTAATTAATCACTTGAGGTACGCATGATGATATAGAAGGATCAATACAATTAGGATTGATGAATTAAATATAATAGAAGTAGCATTCATCAATCCTAATTATTTAATTAATGATAATCCTACAAGTGTAAAACTAACTAACTATCTATGACAGATACATTTTTAATTATTCTATGTAACATTTTTACTTGTCGATTACAGATATATATAGTATATATATATATATATATATATATATATATATATATATATATATATATATATATTATATGTATATTTATATGTTTTATGTTTTAGTATGATGATTTGTTATCTACAGCTTTTAGATTAAAATGTTGTTTTTTAAAGTAAATATTGGAAAATACTTGAAGAAAATGAAGAAAGCAATGCAAATTTAGGTTCCGCGTTTGATTTTGTACTTTTACATTTCTTGTTACATTTTTAAGTGTAGAACAGAAAATATTTACTGCACAGTCTAATAAAAGATGATCAAAATTTTCCACTTCTAAAATCTGATATTATTATACGTTTAATAGATATTATGTATAGTAAAATAAAAATTGAACAAGTCTTTTAAGAATACTTATTAAAATCAATATCCAATATATGGAAGTTAGCTCAATTCAAATTTCTTAAATTTAAATCAGTGTTTAAATAAATAAAGTTAGTAACGTTTTAGTTATCTAATAAATGTGTATGACCTAATTTACATAACATCTACTGATAGTTTGCATAATTTCCTATCGGTTGCTTATAATTTTATTTATTTATTTTACAAGCATCTACCCTAGAGGGTCATTAGCAACAACAAATATATGTGTTTTTTAACATTCAGTTAATTGAAACATTATTGGTATTATTGGTATTAAAAGTAAACATAGTTATACAAAGTTATAAACATTGGATATTTCAAAAATTTAAATAAAACTTTGCACAGACGTTTCACTGTCACCAAGAGCGATGTCCATCCGGTTGGCCATTCCGCAATCTTTCCTTACATCCTTGTGTTCCTCGCAGTCCATTAAGATGTGCTCCACGGTCATGGGTACATTGCAGGTCCTGCAGGTCGGTGGGTAGAGTCCCTTTAGAAGATACGTGTGCGTTATGGCTGTGTGTCCCATTCGTATCCTTGCCAAGACAGCTTCTTCGCTGCGATTTCTCCTTTCTGATGTTCTCCATACGTCAGGACTACTATTAATTTTGCCTAATTTTTCAGCTGTTTTGTTCCACTCTGTAATCCATGATTCATATATTCTTTTTTTTATATGAATACGCCAATCCGATGCAGTCGTTTTATTGATGTATATCACGTCTGAATTAGGTTTCAATCTTGCAGCATTTGCAGCTAGATCTGCTTCTTCGTTTCTTCCGATGCCCAGATGAGAAGGAACCCAAAGAAATCTTACCACTTTACCTGAACGTAGACATTCCTTCTCAAGAAGTTGGATTTTCATCACCAAAACGTTTTTGAGTTCCTGTTTTCCAGTGATTTCAGTGAGCTTAATGAATCGGATACAATCAGATGATATTTGCATTGACTATTCATTATGAATGTCAGCGATTTCCAGATTGAATAGAGCTCACCGGTGTAAGCACTATTCGATTCTGGTAGAAGAAGTTTGTAACAAACAGAGCCCGTAATAATGGCACATTCAACTTCAGAGCTGGATTTTGAAGCATCGGTAAACCAAAAACAATAGTTGAAGTACACTTCTTTTGGTTCATTAAATATTTTTTGGTAAATGTGATGAGGAGTCGTGGGTTTTGAAAAAAATGATCTGTAATCAATCGGACTTTCTGTTTGTATCCAGTTAGGTATTGGATTGCCTGGGAATTTAAAATATTTAGGGAAAGATAATTGTAAATCATTTGCCTATATTTTGCATCTACAATGAAAATATTTGCAGGATCGCCTATGCTCTTCATTCAAAATCGTATGTGTTGTAGGATCGTAAGCGAGGAGGTGTTTTCTTGACATAATTATAAGTATGTTAAACTCAAATATTTTCTCCTTAATTCTAAAGACTTAAACTTAGAGTGGCTCACCACTCTCTATGTACAAACTTTGGGCGGGTGTGGTTCTGAATGCACCAATACAAAGATGAAGTTCCTGATTATGAATAGTATCTAGTGATTTCAGTGATGAAACACTAGCTGAACTGTAGGCAACAGCTCCATAATCAATGATAGGCCTGATCAGAGTACGGTACATCATTAATAAAGTTCGTCGATCTGATCCCCACTGAATGCTGGACAGAACTTTTAATAAATTCAGCCCTTTCTGGCATTTTGCTTTTATTTGACGAAAATGTTCAGACCATGTTAGCTTTTTATCGAAGTAGATTCCTAGGAATTTGAAAACGTCTTCAAACATAATATGTTGTTGAAACAAACTTAATGACGGGTGCGTTTGGCCTTTTCTCCTTATACAAAAATGGATGGCCACCGTTTTGGAACTTGAAAAGTTGAAACCAGTATTTTTAGACCATGATTCGAGATTCCCTAGAGTTGTTCTTAATTTCCACTCGATATATTCTATTGACTTGCTTCTTATATAAATAGCAAAGTCGTCAGCAAACAACGAACAATTTACTTCTGCAGGCGTTGTATTTAAAATGCTATTTATGGCTATTAAAAATAATGTTACGCTTAGCGGAGATCCTTGGGGCGTTCCGTTTTATTGATGGAATGATTGAGAAAGGATAGATCCAATTTTAACTTGAAACGACCTATCTTTAAGAAAATTGTTAATAAATGTCAATAGCTGCCCTGAGAGATCGAGTTTGGATAGTGTACTGACAACATTATATAGTGCTCGTAATGTTTGTAAAATCCGTTACAACATCAACAACAACAACAACAATGGCGCTACGGTCCATGCAGAACCTTGGCCTCTTCCACGATTCCCCTCCGTTTGTTTCTGTCACCAGCTGCTCTCCTCCAATACCTCACACCAAGTGTCTTTAAGTCTGCCTCAACATCTTCCCTCCAGCGCAATCTAGGCCTTCCTTTTTATCTCTTGCCTCCTTCGGGACGCCCATTCAGTATGATTTTTGGCAATCTGTTGGGGCTCATTCTTTGAACATGGCCAGTTCCACTGTAATATGATTGGGTTTTTTGTTGTAGTCATTTTTATTAAAGCATGTCTTTTAAGCCCTCTTTGTTGTTCGTGAACTCGTGAACTAGTTCGCTGAAGTTTTTAGTTTCAGACGACATTTGAATGAACTTCACCATTTCATCAAAAGAAATGGGATATTTATGTAAATTATCTTCTATTAACTGTCTAGCATTTTCGAAGTTGGTTTCAGTATTGATATTGGTCTTTTTCAGTTTTTTTTACTTATTCCGAGAAGGTTGAGGTGCTGGTATTGGTGGGAAATAAATTAATGGTATTTTCAAACTCATCCGGAGAATCTAGAGATAAACTTAATTCTATATTGGATAAAGTAGAAGCAGGAGGACTTGAGTAACATCGTTTAATGCCAGAAACCGCCACGGGTACCGCTGCTAAATTATTGCTCGAATTAACAGCTGATTCGGCACCGGAACTGTTTACAGTGATATTGTTTGACTCATCACCATGGCTACGTGATACTTGGTTTAAAGGCTCTATTCCGTTACTGTCTTCTTGTGACTCTATTTTCAAAGGGTCTCCATGACAACCTCCTATGGTCGTTGGAGCCTTATTAACCATATCATTTGGTGTGTCTAATATTGAAGAATTTGTTATTGTTTCACAATTATTTTTAATATCTTATTAAACTGTATTAATAGTTCTTTCCCGTTAGATGCCTCCTGAATATTGTTATTATCGCACTCAGGGCAATCTGTAGATATATGACCCGGTTGTTTACAAATAAAACAAGTGACAATGTCTTCACTGAAAAAAATTCGATATGATATATTGTCATGTTTTATAAGTTAAGACGTTGGAAGTTTATTCAAATCTTCGGGTGGAATGTACACTTGCCGTCTAAAACTTAGAAAGTGCACCAGCCTTGGGTCTTGGTAACCAGCTCTCAGAAAATGCATGGGAGAGACTAATTTTATACCTAGGCTTTTGAGTTCATTTTCTATTGCTTCGTGTGGAATTGAAGGGTAAGCATTAGAAATTATTATACGTTTGGCTGGGTTAATTAGACGTTTTATAATTATTTGTTTGTTGTCGATGGTTATCGATTGATGCTTTTTTAGGAGGTTATCGATTGCTTCCTTATTGCTAAAATGGATACAAAATCTTGAATTGGATATTCTTGAGGTGTATCTTATGAATTTTGGGTCTATTAATTCTGCGATTTTGAGAACATATTCTTTTTGTTTTATGCCTGTTAATGTACGTAAAATGATAGCATTTTCTCGTTTTGAAAAACGGTCTGAAGCGGTGGCTTTAGCATATGTGGTTTCAGTTGCGTTGAGGTTAGACTGGGTTTTCGAGTAATTATTTCTTTGGATTAGTTCCATTTCTTTCTGTTTTTGGTTTGTTGGTTTCAAAACATTCTGAGACATTTTTGAGGTATTAAGAACTGTTGCCATATTGTTCGAGAGCCAAAGCTCTGTACGCCTGTAAAAGGCGTTAAATAAATTGACTGACTATATATATCACTTTTTTTTTTAATAATGGTACACGCGCACTAATATTGTTCAAAGTGCACAAAATAAAGTCAATAAATGCATAAATAGCACTCGAAATATATAAATCTTTGGGACTGACCTGAAGCGTGTCTTCTTCACATGGAGCCCATACAGCTGATCATCGCTAATAATTTTAATATTGTTATATTAATATTACATTATAATAAATTTATATACTAATCATTTTATTTTTTCTTACTGTTCCTAAATGCTGTCCACTTGTTTGCAGTATCTGACTGCCTGTCGTCAGTATATCTTTACAAATGGTCTGCCCATTTTCCTTTTAATTTTTTTACTAGCGTGCAAGTCTCTAGAGTCTCTGACCCATGTTTTCTTTTTAATATCAATGCACTTGATCCTATCCCTTCTGTTGTTTTGAATTATAGAAACTAGTTTATTTTTTTTATTATTGATTATTCTTCACCTTTCCAATTCTGAAAATGTATCCAATTTATAGTTTAGAATATTATTTTGTTAATTTCAGGTGATAAGTTTCATTTATTGTATTTCGTCATTTTTTTTTTTAAACAAAACATATAGTTTTATGACGTCCAGTCGCTACATTAATAATATAGGGTAGTCTTGGCTTCTAACGCAAGAAAAAGCACCTCGTGCGAATAGTTTGAGTATTATAGAGCTACTAACCACTTACATCAACAGTCTGGGTTTTTGATCGCATTTCGTATTCACCGCTTACTTACCATACATCCCGGCCCGGAACTAGGAAGGGGCAGGAGGGGCACGTGCCGCGGGCGGCAGATTTCAGGGGGCGGTAAAATTTGAAAAGTTAAAAAAAAAATAATTAGTTATTAAAAACATTTTTTAAATAATAATAACACAATTAATATTCTTCAATTTTGTTTTGATTTTTTGCATAATTTATAAACCTATTATACCTATGTTAACTATATGTAATGTATGTAAAAAGAAAGCAATGCACCTATTTTTGTTGTCTACTGTATACCGACATTTCACTGTTCCGACTCACCCTAACGCCTGTCCTATCACGGTTGGATTAGTAATGAAGTAATGATTGAATTAATTCAAGATATACTGCACGATCAATATATGTCAATTTCTGTCGGATTTTTCGGCGAATGTATTTAAACCAAAATAACGAAATATGTTTACAATTAAAACGTTAAAAGTATGTTTTGGTAATAAAGATGTCACTAGAGTCAAAGAAGAAGCCAAGCAGCCTGACACCCTTCGCAAAAAAATTATATCTACTGGTATTAAACTAAAAGTTCAATTTTAAAAGATTTGAAGAATTCAAACATAAAGGGTAAATGGATCCAGGAATTCATTTAAATTTGTATTTTAGAAAAGAAGAGTTTTAAACCGTAAACGAGGTAACTTATTTCCATAATCTTCACAACCAGAAAAAAAAAAAAAAAAAAAAAAAAAAAAAAAAAACAGATTGAGAAATCATTCAAAATTCAGAAAAAAAAACTTCCAAAAATGAAAATCCACAAAAATGAAATGAAAAAATTATGAAACAAAAAAGACTGAAATTTAAAGTAGAAAAATTAAGTACAATCATTTCTGAATTAGCACATCAAAATTTTATTCAATCTGAGTATTGTGAAATGCTCAATATTATTTCTATTTTTTTTTTTTTAAATAATTATTCTACAAAATCTTATTTAAGTTTTTAGGATTTGTTGTGAAAAGGCTTCATCACAGATTGAACTGCGAGAACTGTTTGCAGGCAATAACTGAAATATCACATTCCAACATTTTGTTAAACATAAAATATCATGGAGGATTGATAAGGGTTTAAAAAGCCTGTGAAAAAATGGTAAGGAGAAACAAGACATTTAGGAGCGATATAAATGTATTGTTAAATAAGCTGACTGCAGAAGGTTTTTTTTTAAAGACAATAATCATATCTTAAAGAGTGAGGAAGATAACCACAACCATTAGCTCCTACAGAGCATCGGTAAAATTTATTTTACTATAAGAATTAAAAAAATTGTTAGAGATAATTACGAAGAAATAGTGAAACACAAAATGAAAAAATGAGAAAAGTTATTTACTTCAAAGGTCAATTAAAATTCATAAATAATTTCTGTTCTCATGCTCTCATTGTTTTTTTACAATATGGTTAACCTTTCCCATTCCTTCGTTATTAATTATAAAAATGAAAAGTACTATTCATAATTGTAATGAAAAAAGGGTTTGAAAACTATTACTATGAGTAGGAAAATTACAATTATAATTATATTTAAAAAAATACAGAAATGAGTTAAAATTCAGTGATACGTAAGGGCCCGTCCTAGAAAAAGTGGTACCGTTAGGGTCGGGGAATAGTGGAGCAGATCTCTGCCTACCTCTCTGCTAGGGGAAGGCTCCTCTATTTAATTCTATTCTCACTGACTCAACATGACAAACTTTACAATTAACTGAGTACTACAGGGGTAGTGAATGAAAATAAATTATCTTGTCCAGACCTTTCAACTGGTCTTCAAGATTCGTCTGAGTTTTTCTTTGATTTTAGGGATCTTGGTTCATGGCCAGATTTTTTCCGATTCAGAAAGTTTTTTCATAAAAAAAATAGAATCGAAAATCTGTTAGAGCCAAATTTAAGTAATAGCAGGACGTTATATAAACAAAGATTGGTTTTATAAAGAACTCAAAAATGGTACAAAAGTAAAGAGATCATGGCTATGCTTTAATGAAACTAATAATTGTGTTCACTTCAGGCTGTTTCACACTTTGCGTCACATCAAGTGTCTTTCTCAGCTAACGAAAAAAGATTTACTAATTGGAAAAGGTATAAAGGGAGTAAAAACTCCTTAGCTATGCCGTCCTCCGGAAGGGACGTAAAATGGTGGTCCCGAGCCTGTGCGATGTTAGGTACTCGTTAGAGATCCCTATCCTAATTATACCTGGATAGGCAAAGTTTAGGACACCCACCGTGGGATCGTCCGATTAGCCATAGCAGCATACAGTGATGTTAAACGAAATAAACAATAAAATACTAATTAAAAAAAGAAATAGTGTAAACTTGCAGGAACATGAAAATTCATTCAACAACTTTACTTTTGTTCGTGGAAAGCTTTAGAATCTTGTTTACTCAAGCGAGGTATTGATGCAGAATTTCAAAATCAGGACCATCTAGAAGAGTCTCACCGGAAGGCTGCATTGTTGTGTGCAATTCTATTTTTAGCAAAGCAAAGGAGTCCATTTCAAGGAACAAAAGAAGACGGTTTCAATTTCAGCGACCCATCGAGTGGAAAATTATTTACCCCGAATAAACTTATATCGCATTAAAGTGTCCCTCATCAACAGCGTATTGAGCGCTGTATTTCCTATAAAATACAAGATGAGTTTCTTAAAATTATTGTTGATAACATAAGGCAAAAGATAATACACAGTACAATATGGATGAGAAATATTTTTCCTTAAGGCTAAATGCCCCCTTTGTAGTACCAAATGTTGCCACCACGTAGCGTGCCAAAATAAACAAAATTTAGATTCCTCCTCGAATCTAAGGATAGTCCGATTTTGGTTCTGTACAGTTAATTTTGTTTCATATTTCCGTAGAATTTGATGTTTTGAGGCCATTGATATTTACAATTTTAGGTTAAAAAAAAAAACTTTCTAGTATTTTTGAAAGAAAAGTCAACTAATAGGCAAGTGTAGAATAATAAAATATAAATATTAGCGAAAAAATATTTTAATTATACGAACATCGGCCGAAACCCATAAACACGAATTTCTATGCAATTTGTTTTTATGTTTTTTTTCAGGTAGCGTCTACATCTATCATGACTAGAGTAGTCCCAAACTACAAATCTAAAATAACATTTCAATCGTAGGTTGTTTTGGAATTCAAAATAGAATTTTCACGATTCAAACTGAAAATTTCAAAAAATTATAAAAGTAAACATTATTTAAGACTATATAACCAAAAAAAAAACTGCATACTTATTGTAAATATATTTAAAAATGCGGGGTGCATCAAATATAAGAAGGAATTAGGAAAAATCACTTTAGAACAATGGCAGAGGATAAGCGATTATAAACAGACTTGCTCTAGCCAGCCTTATTTTGGAGGTCATACAACTTTGGTCTATTTCACTTCCCCAATGATGATTTTATTGACTAGAATTATAACATTGTTCATACATAACGGTAAAAAGATATAAATAAAAACATTATTTTATTTTTAATTTATATAAAACTAGTTGAAAAAAAAAAAAAAAAAAAAAAAAAAAAAGGAATCCACAGACAATGAAGTATTATCTATTCTTATTACTAATTAAAAAAATAAAATTACTTATGCTATATTTCTGCACATTAAAAAAATATATACTATGAACAAATATGATATATTATTTTTGCATAAATGTTGCTTATTCTGAATAAGGAATAATTATATTATGAGCTGTATTCATTCAAATTTTTTACTTTTTTAATGCCCAAATCAAAAAGCTTATATTTTTTTTTTTTTATCAGTACTTTTACTGATTTCATATGAAAGTGATGAGTACAAAAAGTTATTGAATTTTTCAATTGAATGAGTTTAATAAAATAACACCAGTATGGAACACCAACGCACAGAGAGGTAACTTGTAGGTCTAGCCGGCCAAAAATATCATCTTTTCCTATATATTCTGTGTTGCTGATTTCGAAAAAATATTTTATAAAAAAATAAAGGACCTTTGAAATTCAAGTACCTTGGGGAAATTATAAGTAGAAATGGGTCTGAGAAGGAAAGTGTAAAAGAAAAAATTAGCAAACTGGAAAGACTAAGCTTCGCGACAAGCAATCTTTATAGTAAAAGAAGCCTTTAAATAAACGCTAAGATAAGGCACTATAATACAGTCGTGGATGGAACATCTTATGGAATCGAAATATCTTACCTCCCCAGCCTAAGGAAAATGTTAGCCATAGAAAGAAGGATACTTAGAAGAATTCACGGACCAAAGAAGACAGAAGAAGGCTTTAGGTTGAGTCCTAATAATGAAATTTACAAGGATATAAATGATCTGGAAACAGACATAAGAATAAGAAGATTAAAGTTCTATGGGCATATGGTGAGGATGGGCCCAGAAAGATTAAATAGAGAAATCTTCTATAAAACCAGAGGATACAAGAGTTCTGGGGGATATTTCAAACAGATGAAAGAGGAAACGGACAAACTGGGAATAACAGACCAGGGGGGGGGGGACTGTTTTGATAGGGAGGAATACAGGAAAAACTAAATGTAATCAAGGTTCTTGTGGAAAGGAAAGACGCGAGAAAAGGAATAGCGTGGACCGAAGAAAGAAGGAAGGAGCAATCGGAAAGAATGAGGGAATGAAAGAATGAAGGAAGCAGAGAAGTAGTAAGAATTAAATGATATTCGCGTGGTCTCTAAGGCCGTTACGTGGAAAAAAAAAAAAAAAAAAAAAAAAAAAAAAAAAAAAAAAAAATGGGCCTTTGGTTTTTTAAATATCATGTTAACCTTACAAATAATAACCAATACTATCAAGTTTATCTGGGCTCTGCAGACCAGATTAATTAATTAAATTACTTTAACAAGAATTTCAAAACAGGTCGCGGTTGAATCTTGAAAACCGTAGGAATTTCGACAAATATGCATATAATTAATTTTATAGGAAAATCAATTAGTTTTAATTTCAGTCTGTAGCATATTTTACTTGAGTCCACCGTTTTCTGGATAAGATCGAAAAATACGAAATTGGGACCTATCCTTTCCCCCCAACCTTAGCTCAACCTCCAGTATCGGTGACATTTTGACTTCCGGCGAAGCTGTGATATAAAAAATTATCGCATATTTCATCTATGCAATCTACACCCCTCATTTAAACACTCTTTGACTAGGGTCGCACTTTTCTGCGAAAACACCTAAATCACCACTCAGTTGGCTACAGTTCAGAAACTAATAGTTCGATCCGAAATTTCTTTTTTTTTCATCTGAATGCTCATTAAATTTACTATAAGAACCTATATATAAAGTTATCATCAAGTTTCGTAAAATAACCATACTAGCACACTAAAAACAGCGACCTGTTTTGAAATTCAAACTTGTTAAAGTAACGTAATTAACTAATCTGGGCTACAAAGCTCAGATAAACCTGATAGTATTGATTATTGTTTGTAAGGTTAACATTATATTTAAAAAACCACAGGCCCTTTATTTTTTATACAATATTTTTTCGAAATCAGCAACAAAAAAAATATAGGAAAAGATGATATTTTTATATCCCGCTAGACCAAACGATTGAAATGTTTTTTAGATTTGTAGTTTGGGACTACTCTAGTCATGATAGATGTAGACGCTACCTATGGTAGGCTAAATAAATAAATAAATAAATAAATCGAGATACTTAAAAAAAATGATTTTTGTGACCTTTGATCTTAAATATCTAATTATGGTAACATTCTAAGGTCGGTGACTTTTCACCTCTTTTTATTTTTTATTTACAGGATTATGCGAAAATATCACATCCCGGTCCCCAATACGCCTTTCCTCCAATATCTCCTGTCAAAACTGTCTTCCTCAGTCAGCCCTCTAGCATTTCTTCTCTGACCTCTTCTATCCACTGTTTCCGAGGCCTTCCGCGTCTTCTTCTCTTCTCAGGACAGTATTTAAGTGCTCGAAGGGGCCATCGTGTCTCATTCATTCTCATGACGTGTCCAAACCATAGCAATCTTATTTCACTGATGTTATTGAGAATGTTGATTTTAGCTCCTACCCGATTTCTTATAATTTCATTTGGGACCTTCTGTAACCTGGATATGGCGCAACTCTTCTTCTCCAGAAATCCATTTCTAGGGCCAGTAATTTATTTGCATTTTGTTTTTGTCACCGCCCATGATTCTGAGCCATATAAAGTTGTGCCGATCAAGAAGGAGTGGTATATCCTCTTTTTGGTTTCTAGGGAGACCTTCTTATTCCACAATACACCGTTAAGGAGACCTATTATTTTTTTTACCTCGAGTGATTTTGTTCTGTATATCCTTTTGGACTGTGCCGAAGCTGTCTATCGTCACTCCAAGATACTTTAAAAGCAGTACTTTGTGGAATCGTCCATCCTTCTATGCACAAAGATGAATGAGGGAAATTGCATGCCATATACTCGGTTTTTTCAGTATTTATTTCCAGGCCCCACTTTTTTAACTCTTCGAGGAGTCTCCTCATCATAAATTCCATATCATATTCATCTGCTGATAAGACAACCTGATCATCCGCAAACTGTAGCGTAAACAGTTTATCACTTACTACCTCAATTCCCATCCCTCGGCATCTCTGTTTCCAGGATTTTAGTACCTGTTCAACATATATATTGAAAAGTGTCGGGGACAAGCAGCATCCTTGTTTTAATCCTTTTGTAATTTTGAAGGATTCTGACACCTTACCTCCTATCTTTACCCTTGATTCCGCTCCATATAATAAACTTTTTATGGCTTTTTTTAGGCCTCCACTTATCTTTATTTGATCCAAGGTTTCCCACAGTTTCTTTAGAGGAACACTGTCATACGCTTTCGTTTTTCAGAAAAAATGACGGAATCAAAATTGTAGAGTATTAAACTTTCTTCAAATTCATATACTTTTAGGCATTTGAAGCAAATATTAAGTGAGATACCTATTTGTTTTTCTCGATAATTATCGATTTTTAATAACGTCTATCTCAAAAACCATAGAGATTTAAACAAATATGTGTAGAAACAATATTATAGGAAATATAATTAGCTTTAATTCTGATTAAACTCCGTAATCCCAATCATGCCCTCTGAAAATGTCAAAATCGTCATATTTTGCCAAAACATACATGTTTAGTGTGCTGACAAGGATGTATTACGGGATTTGATCGAAATTTCGTATAAAAGGATTAATAGTAAATTTAACCAGGTTTTAGTTGAAAAAATGAAAGCTCAGTTCGGAGAAATAGTCATGGAGTTATAGTGAAAAATTTGCCAAAAAGAACCTTGGATTTCAAAACACTAAGCTGTTTTTAGCGAACTGGCGTAGATATTTAACGGGACTTGATCAACATTTAATATAAAGGTTCTTATACTAAATTTAACTAGCTTTTAGATGGAAAAACTTAATTTTGGATTCAACTATTAGTTTTGGAGTTATAGCTAAAACAAGGCCGACAAACATTTATTCCTGAAGAAGTGCTGAAATGGGGGGTGTAGAGTACATGAAATATGCGATTATTTTTTGCTTCACAGCATTAGGAGTAGTTAAAGGTAAATATACTAAAAATAACCGACCCTAGAGGAACGAGAATCCCCAGTTAGGGCTGAGACACACACAGCGATTTCTCCGACGCGATCTCCGAGTCGGATTTTGTCATAGTGGCCAGACATCTCTATGTTATAAGCGGATTTAGAAAGCGGATTCATCCTCTTGATCAAGATAAACAAAATTTTTACAAACGTTTATCTACAGCCCGACGATACATTGAAAGCACATTTGGAATCCTGGCATATAAGTCTTTATCTTTCACCGAACCATCGATGTGGATATAGATCTGGGGAAAGTATTGTCAAAGTCACGTATATTCTACACAATTTTTTTGTCAGAACAAGGGATGGATTCCAATTACACAATAAGGATGAAGATGGTTTCCAATGCAACCAATTTCGAATGAGAGCACCCTTCGGGGAAATCCTAGGGCACTAACAGCCAGAGATAAATTTGCAAAACTTTTTTCCAATGAAGTTTAATTTACCTATATAATAAGTATAATTTTTTTTTTTTTACAAGGTTTTTGGTTGCATTAGTTAATTTAATTGTATGTTAGTTCATTAAATTATTGTCTGTGTTGAAACAAATGCCTAATAGTTAATTAAATTTTAATTGATTGTAGTTTTTTTGTGGCCGAATTTTTAAACAACTATTTTGTTCTCCTTTTTGAGGCGTAATAAGTAACTTATGTTATAAAAACAAGAATTCAAATTTGTATTGCATAAATACACAACTTACCAAGTTTATTTTTCTCGCTTGCTGTCACCGTTTCATTCCCAAACCCCTCACAAAATTCTTCCCTGCACTTCTTCCTTTGAATACGATCACTGTGCAGTCCTCATATCCCACAGAGCCGGACGCTTTTGAACTTCAATAATTAATTTGTCGATGTCAATTCTACTCATGTTTAATAATAATAAAAGTAAAAGAAAGGTTGAAACAAGTAAAAGTTGGAGCAGTAAAAGAATAAGTAACAAAATCCGACGCGGAAAAAGCGCTGTGTCTGTTCAGTCTCACTTCATTAATGCAACGACTATACGCCACGTAGTTCTCAAAAACCGCGCGGATCTTGGTTCCAACCACCATCCGCTTCGGTTTCAAAACCACCTGCGATCCGACACCGACATGTTTGTCCTCTCCCACTATAAACACATTGATGACTCTCCGCGCCGTAAAACTGCGCGGATATAGCGTCGGAGAAATCGCTGTGTGTGTCCCAGCCCTTAAAGGTGGGGAACGGGGAGAAGATCCCATGTTTCAGTTTTTCGTTTATACCTCGAAAGCAGTAGACTATAGAAAAATATGCTACGAATCAAAATTAAAGCTTATTAAATTTCCTATAAAACTGTTTCTTTACATATTTGTTTACTTATCAACGGTTTTCGTGATATAAGTTATTAAAAATCGATAACCTAAACTAACTACTATATTATATTATTTTTGATTTCTTAGGCTAGGTTTAAACTATGGCGTTTGGACACGAAGTTTTTTCTGTCGGAGTTGGCAGCACGTGGTTAGAATGAGACGTTGTTATTAGGGCGGTAGCGTCCAGCATTAGACGTCGGGACGATCGTCCACATTTTTCTAACGTCGGATGCCGGCGGGCTGGCGTTCGGACGCCCCACTTCGACGTCCAAGGTCACCAATGAAACACATAGACTACAATGGCAGTGTTGTTATTGCGACGTTAGCGGTACCATCTCCTCTTGTACCCGGCCTTTATTTTTGTTTATATTTGATCTTTCTTTGTGTTCAATTATTTTATTCATTTTGAGTGTATTTATGCGAATTAAATGGAAGACCAGGATAGGCTGATCCAGCTGGTCAAGCAGCACCCAGTTCTGTAGTATCGGTCTCTTGATCTGTTCAAAGATAGAGAGGAGAAGGATGGAAGCCTGGAGGTAGTTGTAACAATAATAATAAGTAACAACCTTCTTCTATCCATGATGCCTTAAGAACTACTGGTTGATTCGACACACATTCTTGGTTATTGCCCCTGATGGGGGTTCGGAAACGCTAGTAAAAGTATAAACACAAGCATCCGACGTTTTTTTAACGTCAGCGTCCGCGGAAAAAAACGTCGCGTCCGAATGCCATAGTATAAACGTAGCGTTACTTAGCACTTCTTCCGCAACACTTCTTTTAACTCCCATTTATCTTCTGTATCTTCCCGTTGTCATGTCCCCAAAGTTTTAGATTCTAAAATTCCTTGGAGGTCCTTTCATGATTTAATTTTTAAAATTATTTTGGGGACATTTTTTCTTCTCGATTTCATAACATTTTCGAGGAGTATCTTGCATTTGCAATCACGGTATCAATATGGTTGTTTCATGGCCCGGTGAAATAAGGATTTCACTTGGGAAATGAAGCAATAAAACTGAATTTTGGCATATACCTTTGTTTCACTTTCTAAATAAGGGGTGCAAAGTCACCGATCTCAGGATCTATAAAATTAAAATTGAATTAAAATTTCAAAGGTCACAAAAATAATTTCGTTTCAAGTATCTCGATTTATATGCCTTGGGCATCAATCAAGAAAATTTTATGCAATACATTTTTTTAGCAATTCATTTTGTAGAATGTGGAGATGCCATAAAGGAAACAAATCAAGCAAGAATAAGATGTAGAAATAAAGAAACCAAAGAATCAACACATTTTTTTTGACGAAGTGATAGGTCGCCAAAGCCATTTTTAGAAGAAATAATAATGAATATCAAAATTGAGAGTTATAGGCAATGCAAGATTTTTATTTTTAGTTAACAAAGCATAAAATTGTATAAAGGAGCACAAAATATGAAAACTCGATTAGTTCCAATGTCAAGTTTTTAAAAGAACTGAGAAAGAAATATCTTATGTAATATGAAAATGGTTTTGGAAATATGAAAACAATACTTTGATACAAATTCTTTTTTTTTTCTTTTTTTTTTTTTAAGTTTCTAAAGAACGAAATAAAATAGACTATGTAAGTAGGCTATTCAAATACGAGAATGATTTTTCTTGTTCTGAAAGAATTTATTTAAATAAGATATAGAAGAAACTAATTAACTATAAACAGCAATGAAAGGTAAACTTACCTGAAAAAATAATTAATTTAAAACGTTATTTGCCTACTACTATTGTAACAATTAACACAGTCTAAGGTTTCTACTTAGATAACCGAAAATAGAAGGCATAAGCCATATGACAATATAATAATTTACATCTTGGGGCACTTTTTCGAAAGAATGAAGTGATTTTACAACTATGAAAGCTTCCTTATTACTTTTTCCATCACCGACTTCGTAAAATGACGAAGAAATTTTCCTCATAATTCGAAAAGGTCGTACTCTGTCGGCTTTTTTCCTATTAAGTTTGCTACCCTTTTCGATAAAGACAAGGTCACTTGGAATCCGTGAGGAACACGATTTTTGTAAATCCTTTTTTTGTTGATTTTAAAACCACGGTTAGAATTTATAAAAGCTCTCTGCCTATCTTCAGTTAAATTATTACTTAAATCTGGTTCGACTGGGATAATAGTTGATTGTTTTCCATAAAGGAGGAATGCTAATTTTGTTGAACTGAGAATTTTCCGATTATAATGCTGAACATATTCCTCTGCTAGGGTGGACCAAGCACGTTTACCCCCTCCATTGATTTTGCATCTTATTTCGTTGATAAGAGACTGATTCAAAAGATTATTAAGACCATTCGAACATACCCATTAATGAAAAATATACAAAATGATTTCAACTCCAATTTTGTGTTCAGTTTTCCCATTTACATAAAAACAAGTAGAATGATAACCTCGATAAGTCTTTGTTTAATAAGTCGAACTATTTTTCAGAGTAGCTTGAAGATCGAGAATTGACTGTATAAACAAAAATATTGTCACCACTAAAAATTAAAAAATTAAAATAATTTTTAGAAAAAAAAAAAAAAAACCGACTTCAAGATTAAACCTACTTTTTATTTTTTAGTTTAAGTTTGTATATGTAGGTTTGATCTTGACCTTGATTTGACTTGAATGTCAAATTTGAAGAAGATACGTGCAGAAAAAAAATATGAAACACACAGGTTGTATAGGGACACTAGTACACACCACTAGCTCTGAAGCTAGACTCAAATTAAATCTCGATGTGTCGTACTTCGATAAGCTGAATTCTTAAATAATTCGAACAAAATCTACGGTCGGAAGTACATTACATACTTAAATTTCACCACAAAGATACGATTTCAGATAGAAAACTTCAAAACTGTATAAATAAGTCGAACTGAAAATAGGGTTCAAAAGAGAGAGCTAGGATCACCTCTATGAATTGAACTGCGTATTGTCATCGCCTCTATAACTCAAACTCCAATTTAAAGAATTTCATGTGTAATTTGTTCTCCTGTTTCCCGTCATTATTTATCTTTCTAGTTCATAATAACATCAGTCACTTATTATTAGTTATTCACTTGAGTGGTTTTACAGTGGCTATTGAAAATTCCTTCAATTAACGAAAAGTTAAAATTGATTTGTAAAGTGGAGAAATGAGAAAGCAGTTGGGCTTTTGTTGCTAGTGAATTCCAAATTCCGCGTATTTCTCTTTCAACCATCCTAAAGAATAAAGAAAAGATCGCCACTGGTGGAAGGCGGTAAGTCTACTTTTAGGCACCCTCAGAAAAAAGCGCAGATCAGTTGAAAGTTATACGATAAATTGTTACCGGGTATTTAATTTTCTGTATCAATGATTTTATATGTTTGTACAAACAATATACACATTAATGAAAAATTTACGTAATGATTTCAACTACAATTTTGTGTTCAATTTTCCCATTAAATGAAGATAAGTTAATTAAATTAATAATATTATGTTTTATCAGCAGGAATCGAAATTAAACAATATTTAATTAAAACTAATTTATAAACTATTTTGATAATTATTGGATTGAGAAAATAACAATATGAATTTAACTATGACAGAATGTGGTTCAAGTTACGTAGAATAATAGGGTTTAAATACTTGGTAGATGTCTAGTGGAAGTCTCCTTAGCATTCGGTGGGTTCTCGAAAAAGGCAGTGGTGAGAGACGATCGCGCAGAGGTGAGAGAATATACAGCCAGACGGTGAGTAAAGAATATCACTTTCGGTGAGAGAAGATCGGTGAGTAAAGAAGGTGGCTATACCTAATACGTAACTTGATACGCACAATATAAATAACTAACCAGAAATATTTAGACCTATTTACAGTGATGTGTTTATAATAAATTCTAACATAATTTATTTTTCACTATTTGAGATGAAGCAAGGAAAATTAATTTAAAAAAATCAAACTACCAGGCTTTAACAATAATATTCCAGCTTTAAATTAATACCTGTCAAATACCCTTTTTTTAACGTGATTAATGGTTTTTAAGAAAAATACGGCCTAAAAATGTGATGTCAGATTCGACTCGACCGTAGTAAATGTGTGATCAGATATCACCGTAGGAGAGGAGGGTTAAGTTGCGAATTGGAAATATTACAGACTATTTGACAACATATGTTGTTAAAAATGCTAACTTCTCCTATGATATGTTACTTGGTATTGACGCTATTAAGAAATTTAGATAAGGTATAGTTGACTGTGAATTATATATAGGAGATGTAGTTGGTTAGGGTAGGCAGTCAATGAACTCAGCAAATCAAAACAAAATGTTTATTTTATTTTAATTGTCAAAGCCGACGTTTCGACTTGCTTTGCAAGTCTTCATCAGGGCTAGAAGAACAGAAAACAAGCAACAAGGTATGACTACATTGACTACATGACTACAATGTAAAATATATGAATAAACACACACCACAAAACATAGGAATGATTGAGAAAAAAAATATAAATAAACATAAAATGATACATAAATGACTGTATAAGAGTAAGGATAGTAACATAAAGGCAAATCAAAAGGCCATAAAGACAATAAAGACTATTGAATTGAGGTAAAGATGAGAATAAATTAAAATGAGTGATAGTTAATTAAATGCTAATGAGTAATTTTGACAAAATAATTGGTGAACATAAACAATGTAGATGTTTAGTTGTTGAGATAATGAGGACTAGTTATTGAGATAATAATTAGAGGAGTTAACAATTAATGAATAGATACAGAGTTACTGAGATATTGAGGACAGATAACTGAATTCAAATCTGAGGGCACTAAAGCCAAGACACTAAATGTAAAATATTGAATTACAATTGAAAAGAATATTTCAGGAGTCATAGTGAATGAATAAGTATAACAATATAATAGGTAAATGTAAAAAAAACAATAGTAGGTATAGAGATTATGAGATATAGTGGTTAAGCTAATGAGTTGTTACATATATAAAATAAAATTAATAGTAGCAGGGAGTTAACTAAATAGTTAATAATAAATAGAATTAAGCAAAGTACAGCTATAAAGTAGTGATAAATATATTGATACATATGATAAATATTAGGAAATATATAGTGGGGTAATTACAAGTGTGTACAGTGGAAAGAGAAAGGAAATGGATAAAGGAGTGAGGAAAAGGAAATTTAGCAAAACAAATTGTGCACTAACATTTAAAATGGAGAAAGGAAAAGGATATATTAATGATTAAAGGATGAATATATAAAGTAAAACTAAATAAAAAATATCTTTTTTAAAAAAACTTACGTTCTGGTAATGGTAAACAAACCAAACTGAAGAAAGGCGGGAAAATATAAGGCAATTGTTAAGGGAGGAAAGGAGGGTGGAGTGATCTAGCGTCGGGTATCTAAACTACGGACCAAGGTGGGAGCGGGAAAATATTCGTATATGAAATACAATAAGGTGATATTGAGCTGGCGGTGATATTGAGCTAGTGTGTTGAAGTATTAATAAAAACGAGAGGGAGGAAGGGAGTAGAAAATAGAGTAAGGAAGATAGTACCGTATTAATAACATTTAAATATATACATAAACACAGGGAGGAAATTTAGGATTTTTTGAGAAGGTTTAAAACTTGGGAATACGTGTGGGAAATGTATTCCTTATCTATTTTGTGATTAACAGGTAAGGGTTCTAGGTGGATGTGGATAGATTCGCATATTAATCGTTTTTCTAAGTTGCTAAAGGAGTCTAGGATAGTGGTTTTATCAAAGTCAAAATTATGGTTCAGGGATAAGGAATGTTCAGAAAGTTTTGTTGCAAACGGGTTACCGGAAGTGATAGAGCGTTTATGTTGTGAGATGCGGGTTTTTAGATGGTTTTTAGTCTCACCGATATACGAGGAATTGCAATTAGGGAAGGCACAGGGGATACGGTAAATGACATTGGAACGGAGAGGAAGTGGTATGGGATCTTTAAGTTTGGAATAAATATTCAAGAGTTTGTTGTGGGGCTTAAGGCCTAGGCGTAAATTGGGGAAGATTGGGCGTAGAGACTTTTGTATTTTATCTGAAAGGATGGGTATATAGGGGAGGGATCTATATAGATATAGGGGCGGGGGTATCGGGGAGTTAGAAAAAGAGGGGGTGGTAGATGATTGGTTATTGTAGTTATTAAGGAGTTTGTTTATAATGGTTAAGGGGAAGTTATTAGAGCTGAGTATGTTTTTTATTCGAATGGTATTAGAAGCGTGGAATTGGGGATCGGAAAGGGAAAGACTACGGTGGATAAGGTTTTTAGCAGCAGTGTTAATTTTTTGATGATAGGGGGGTGTTGGGAGTGGAAATTTAATATTCCAGAGTAGGTAGGTTTAGTATACCAATTGGTGGATATAGAGTTGTCAGGATTTCTAATAATGAGTAGGTCTAAGAAGGGTAAGGAATTATTAAATCTGGATATCTTACCTTCCAAAACAATTTCTATTACCAAATCTCTGGACTAGCCATGGGTAACCCCCTTGCCCCAGATATCTCTAACATTGTCCTTAATGATCTCCTCAACTCCATCACTCCTATGTTTCCTAAAGACATCTACTTTATTAAAAAATATGTAGATGACCTTATACTTATCCTAAATCCCAACAGTATTCCCGCCATCCTATCAGCCTTTAACTCATATCATCCCCGCCTCCGTTTCACTGTGGAACTTGAAATTAATAATTCCTTACCCTTCTTAGACCTACTCATTATTAGAAATCCTGACAACTCTATATCCACCAATTGGTATACTAAACCTACCTACTCTGGTAGGCTATTAAATTTCCACTCCCAACACCCCTATCATCAAAAAATTAACACTGCTAAAAACCTTATCCACCGTAGTCTTTCCCTTTCCGATCCCCAATTCCACGCTTCTAATACCATTCGAATAAAAAACATACTCAGCTCTAATAACTTCCCCTTAACCATTATAAACAAACTCCTTAATAACTACAATAACCAATCATCTACCACCCCCTCCTTTTCTAACTCCCCGATACCCCCGCCCCTATATCTATATAGATCCCTCCCCTATATACCCATCCTTTCAGATAAAATACAAAAGTCTCTACGCCCAATCTTCCCCAATTTACGCCTAGGCCTTAAGCCCCACAACAAACTTTGAATATTTATTCCAAACTTAAAGATCCCATACCACTTCCTCTCCGTTCCAATGTCATTTACCGTATCCCCTGTGCCTTCCCTAATTGCAATTCCTCGTATATCGGTGAGACTAAAAACCATCTAAAACCCGCATCTCACAACATAAACGCTCTATCACTTCCGGTAACCCGTTTGCAACAAAACTTTCTGAACATTCCTTATCCCTGAACCATAATTTTGACTTTGATAAAACCACTATCCTAGACTCCTTTAGCAACTTAGAAAAACGATTAATATGCGAATCTATCCACATCCACCTAGAACCCTTACCTGTTAATCACAAAATAGATAAGGAATACATTTCCCACACGTATTCCCAAGTTTTAAACCTTCTCAAAAAATCCTAAATTTCCTCCCAGTGTTTATGTATATATTTAAATGTTATTAATACGGTACTATCTTCCTTACTCTATTTTCTACTCCCTTCCTCCCTCTCGTTTTTATTAATACTTCAACGCACCAGCTCAATATCACCGCCAGCTCAATATCACCTTATTGTATTTCATATACGAATATTTTCCCGCTCCCACCTTGGTCCGTAGTTTAGATACCCGACGCTAGATCACTCCACCCTCCTTTCCTCCCTTAACAATTGCCTTATATTTTCCCGCCTTTCTTCAGTTTGGTTTGTTTACCATTACCAGAACGTAAGTTTTTTAAAAAAGATATTTTTTATTTTAGTTTTACTTTATATATCATCCTTTAATCATTAATATATCCTTTTCCTTTCTCCATTTTAAATGTTAGTGCACAATTTGTTTTGCTAAATTTCCTTTTCCTCACTCCTTTATCCATTTCCTTTCTCTTTCCACTGTACACACTTGTAATTACCCCACTATATATTTCCTAATATTTATCATATGTATCAATATATTTATCACTACTTTATAGCTGTACTTTGCTTAATTCTATTTATTATTAACTATTTAGTTAACTCCCTGCTACTATTAATTTTATTTTATATATGTAACAACTCATTAGCTTAACCACTATATCTCATAATCTCTATACCTACTATTGTTTTTTTTTACATTTACCTATTATATTGTTATACTTATTCATTCACTATGACTCCTGAAATATTCTTTTCAATTGTAATTCAATATTTTACATTTAGTGTCTTGGCTTTAGTGCCCTCAGATTTGAATTCAGTTATCTGTCCTCAATATCTCAGTAACTCTGTATCTATTCATTAATTGTTAACTCCTCTAATTATTATCTCAATAACTAGTCCTCATTATCTCAACAACTAAACATCTACATTGTTTATGTTCACCAATTATTTTTGTCAAAATTACTCATTAGCATTTAATTAACTATCACTCATTTTAATTTATTCTCATCTTTACCTCAATTCAATAGTCTTTATTGTCTTTATGGCCTTTTGATTTGCCTTTATGTTACTATCCTTACTCTTATACAGTCATTTATGTATCATTTTATGTTTTATATTTTTTTTCAATATTCCTATGTTTTGTATGTTTTTCTCAATCAATGTATTCCTATGCTTGTTTTTTGTGGACTTGTGTGTTTATTCATATCATTGACTTTACATTGTAGTCATATGTAGTCAATGTAGTCATACATTTTGTTGAAAAAAACAAACAAAATTTAATTGTTTTCTGTTAGTTAACTATCCCATCTGATGTAAGACTTGCGAAAAAGCAATCGATAACGTCATAAAAACACGTCGGCTTTGACAATTAAAATAAATAAAATTCTTTGTTTTGATTGCTGAGTTCATTGACTGCCTACCCTAACCAACTACATCTCCTTCTATAATAATTTTATGATATGGTCCTCTTTGCGTCTTCGAGGTCAACGCCGTGCTGTTAAATGATTTCTAAGTTCGAACAAGTCAAAATGTCAGAAGCTCCCACCATAGCAAGCAGTTTACCAAGCTCTCTCAACCAGTTATAAGGCATAGCGGTAATTTTTCGAAATTTAGAGAGCCTCTTGTAACTTATTTTTGGCAGCTGATGGTCTTCCATACCTAACATTTTTACCCACCACTTCAACATACTTTTAAAATTTTTTAAAAGGATGTGAGTCATAACAGTCTCTACCCTTATGTAAAAGTAAGGTGTGTTCCGGATTAACTTAAGTAAATACTTAAATACGTATTTTAATCTCCCTTGCTCTAATAAATCCGAGTATTCACTTCCCCAAATTTCAGCTGAGTGAAGGAGTAAGCTTTCCGATAATGATTTGTACAACTGACATTTAGTATTCCAATTATTGGATTTGCGAGCTAGGAGAATGTTGGTTACCACTGCATAAGCAGAAAAATGCTTTGTCAGAGCCGATCTGCAGGCCTGCCTAAATTTACCAGACGAAGAAATGGTAATGCCAAGATAATTAAATGATTTTACAACTTCGATGACCGAGCCGTCGTACTTAAAATTCTTAAGCTTCCCTAAACGGTTGCCTTTCTGCGACACCATGATCTTAGTTTTGTCAGTGTTAATAGTAAGATGTGTTTTGTTATGTATAATTAAATGCTGAATGAATGTTCTCGAACTAAGAACACGTTTATTCAACACTAGCCACATGCTACATTCTAACTGACAACAACCAAGCATACCAGGGAGGTTGCAGCAGTGTAGCCACCCTATAACAGTACAATATCCAAACATCCTCCCCTTTAAGTCTAATACCAATATTTCATTTTCAAGCAACATGATCAAGAATATAATACTAGACAAGATACATTTGTAGTAAAATAAAAAGGAAACTGTTAATTTACATAATAAACAAATACTAAAATTGCTAACATAATCATTACAAATATTGGAACATGATAAACATAAATCAAGAATATAATATAAGATACAATATCTAAAATACAAGATACACTGATTTAACATAATATGAGAAATACACATATTACAAAGCAATTACAGAAAGCAACATGATCAAGAATATAATACTAGACAAGATACATCTGTTGTTCAAATAAATCAAGAATATAATATAAGATACAATATCTAAAATACAAGATACTTTTTTTTTTTTTTTTTTTTTTTTTTTTTATTTATTTCCCTTCCTTGCCTCTCGGCTACACGGTTTTTGCAGGGATGGCTTGTAGCCATCACTGCTGGTTTTAACAGTTTAACATAACATTTCAATATTACTTTTAACATTGCAAGAATAAATTTTCTTAAACATTTAACAGAATATTTCAATATTACATTTAACATTTAACATTTCAAGATTACAACTATCCGTTTTAAAGTAACATTTAATATTTAAAATACATTAAACGCTTTACATAACTACATACTTGTGTTTAATACAATATACCTTATATCTAATACAACAACCTATATTTAATACAACATACTATATTAAACTTAACTACTAATACAAACTACTAATACAACTACTAATACAAACTACTAATACAACTACTAATACAAACTACTAATACAACATACTATATTAAAATTAACTACATACTAACGAATTAAAAGAAATCAATGTGTCAGAAGGAGTTCTGCAGGGGAAATACTTAGTCCTCTCTTATTTTCACTTTATATTTCCGAAATTATAAATTTCGTTCGTGATAGAAATGTTAGAGGAATAAATATAATGAATCATATCGACTTGGATGTTCTTTTATACGCCGTCGATATGGTTTTTATCTCTTCAACCTGGCTTGAAACTCAAACGAGTCTTAACATTTTGTCAGAATATTGCAAACATAACCATCTTGTTTGGATATTGTACTGTTATAGGGTGGCTACACTGTTGCAACCTCCCTGGTATGCTTGGTTGTTGTCAGTTAGAATGTAGCATGTGGCTAGTGTTGAATAAACGTGTTCTTAGTTCGAGTTAAGCATTTAATTATACATAACAAAACATGGCGCAGTCAGTTTAAAGTTGTTAAAGTGATAAAGTTGTTGATGTCAGTTTATGTTTGAAGGTGTCGACATAATCAAAGGAATATTTATTAATAATTCAAGATGGAATTCAACAAGCCACTAGTGTTAAACCTTTCTACAGGAAATATCTCAGCGAATTTCCAGATATTTCAAGAAGAAGTGAAGATCTATTTGTTAGCTACGGAAACAGTCAATAAACCAAGAGAGGTCCAAGTCGCTAGACTAAAAATTTGATGGGTGCCGAAGCTTTGAAAATTTATATGTCAATAACCACAATTAATAGTGACAATGAGACTGTAGAATGGATATTGGCAGTTCTTGAAGAATATTGTACACCAAAGAAAAATATGACAATGGAGGATTTTAAATATTTAAATAGGAAACAAGGTGCAGCCGAACCTTTTGATCATTTTTATGCGGAACTTTAATCTCTCATTTCCTCATGTGAGTTTGGGGATCAAGAAGATAAGCCCCTTAAAGCTCAAATTATATTGGGTATCAATTCTGCATCTTCACGTGAATGTTTGCTTCGTGAGGACCCCTCTTTGAAAAAAACTATTGCATTTTGCAAATCTGTGGAGATGGCAGCAGATAACTTAAGAGTTTTAAGTGGACAGGAAGAACATCAACTAGAGGTCTTCAAGCTGGTGAGAGCTAAGAGTAACTATCAATCTGCAAATATAAGGACTGATAATAATTTTCAACCTACAAATAGAACTTTCAATAATCAACAATTTGTAAGTAAGGTAAATTCATTGATTGCATGCGTTGTGGGCAGAAGCATTCAAGAAATCGCTGCCCTGCGTTTGGCCAAAAATGCTTTAAGTGCAATAAAACTGGTCACTGGGCCACAATGTGTAGCAGAGATTTGAAAAAAGTTGAAAATGTGGGTGCTTCTAGTCACAATGGGGCACTTGATTTTGATTTTGATTTTAGCATTGGTTCCTTAAAAGTTGATCAAATAAATAAAAGCCATAATTGCGAATGGTTAGAAAATATAGAAATAAATGGCAAATCAATTTTTGTTTAAATTGGATACTGGATCTGAAAAACAAATGTCTTATCATTAAATTGTTATAGACAAGTTTAGGAATGAAAAACCCACCTGTCTCCAAAACTAGTACTGTGTTGGAGGCATTTGGGGGCTTCAAAATAAAAGCGATTGGCACTACTAACTTGCAGATTAGTACTAAGGGTAAATGTTGCACTGCAGAATTTGTAGTAATAGAGCAAAATGTAGAATTTCCAATTTTGGGGCTCCAAACATGTTTAGGATTAAATTAATTAAAAAGTAGATGATATAAAGACCAAAGACTCTTCAGAATTTCTGGAACAAAATAATGATATCTTTAAGGGGTTAGGTTGCTTCCCGGACTTGTGTTCTTTAAAGTTGAAAGAGGGTGCTATTCCAAATCAAGCCCTACTCGCAGAGTTCCTTTTAAAATTAAAGACAGGTTAAGACAAACCCTTGAAAATTAGAAGAAAATAAGGTAATCGCTAAGGTTGAAAGTCCAGGGGAATGGGTCAACAATATTTTATAGTAGAAAAGCAAGACTCATCATTGCGAATTTGTATAGACCCCCAGCAGTTGAATAAATATCTTGTAAGAGGTAAAACTAAAATATCGTTTGGAGGTAAAACTTCATCATACAAATATTCCCATGTGTTCAAATTGATAGGACATCTAACAAATTTTTTCTTTTTATAATTTTTTATAATTACTTTTATTTCTGTAAAAAAATCTTTCTGTCCGCAAACAAGCAAGCCTCCTCCACTACCCCTACCTTTACAATGCTCCTTAAACTGCCGAAGAATAATAACAAATATAATTATTTTTAAAAAAACGAACAAATTAATATCCAAAGACAAAAGCCATGTTTCAGAAAAACAGAGAGCATTCATTTCCATTAAAACGTTGATCTTTGATGCAGACAAACTGTGTAAAGTATTGATACCGTAAATATTCCAAAATCTCATTTTTAATTTATTTTCAGAGATTTATAAGGACATGTAGGAAATAAATGCTCTGTGCTTTTATAATTATCGTTAAACTTCCTATTAGTTAGAACTACTTTCTTCACGAAAACGAAACTCCGAAAGTTTCTCAACTGTCGTATTTTTTTAGTATCTTAGAGGTGTTACTGTTTTCCTTTTCTGGTGAGTGTGAAGATCTGCACACCATTTCCTCTACCTCTTCCTGAGAATAAAGTACGCTGCGGCATTTGAATTTATTTTTAAAGTATGTAGCATTTTTATCGATTCTAGATAAATAATTGATGCAGTTAAAAATTCTCCTGTTATATCGTTTATCTTCTGGACTTCTATCATGACTTATAGATGTCTTCATAATTAAGAATGTCGATCTTCTTTTCATAATTTCCTCATTATGATGTGAGACTATTAAGGGAGACTAAAATTGGACCATCACCGGCACCTTTACCAAATCTGGAACCTCTGTTTACAGCAATTTCCGGTTATTTAAATTCAGCAGCTTCACAAACTGCTAGAACTGTTTTATGAACGTCCTCATTTTTTCTATTTTCCTGTTCTGGAACTTTGTGTATAATGAAGTAATAGGCTCTCAATTGCCGTTTCAAATATCTAACTTCATTCTCTAAAAAAGCATTTCTGTTTTCCAAAGAGACACATTTATCTTTTACAATGCTTATTTCCTCCATCGCTAATTTTAGAGCATTGGCTATGGTTTCGGTATTCGCCCTTATTTCTTAAATTCCCTTGTTGTTTTCCTTTAAGGCCTCCAATATTTCATCATTAGTGCAAACCATATTAAAGTAGGCAAAAAAATCCATTTAACAATTAATAAATGAATACCAAATTGATATCTTTAATCGTATAGTATTTCGTAAGTTAAAGACGATAATAATCAGTAATGCCTTCTCCTTAATGCTCAGACGACTACTAAGTGTGTCACAGACCCCTATACACCGATGAGATAGAGAGATAAGGACACCTACCTGGATTAAACGTCCAAACTGAACGTACTGTTTCTTATTAAATTCTGTAAAAACCGTTAAAGGTATCAACTTCAGATTTCACAGTATTCACTAAAACACTAAAAAACACTAGAATGTCAAATTTGAAGAAGATACGTGCAGAAAAAAAACATGAAAAACACAGGTTGTATAGAGACACTTGTACACACCACCAGCTCTGAAGCCAGACTCAAATCAACTCTCGATGTGGCGTAGTTCGATAAACTGAATCCTTAAATAATTCGAACAAAATATACGGTCGGAAGTACATTAAACTAAAATTTCTCCTCAATGAGACGATTTTTGACAAAAAACTTGAAAAATTTTATAGTGGCTATTGAAAATTCTTTCAATTGACGAAAAGTTAAAATTTATTTGCAAAGTAGAGAAGGAAGAAAGAAGTTGGGCGTTTGTTGCTAGTGAATTCCAAATTCCGCGTAGTTCTCTTTCAACCGTCCTTAAGAATAAAGAAAAGATCGCTACTGGTGGAAGGCGGTAAGTCTACTGTTCGGCACCTTCAGAAAAAAACGCAATTCAGTTGAAATTTATATGATAAATTTATACCGGGTATTTAATTTTCTGCATCAATGATTTTATATGTACATATGGACAAACAACATACACATACCCATATATGAAAAATATACGTAATGATTTCAACTCCAATTTTGTATTAAATTTTTCCATTTACCTGAAGATAAGTGGAATGATAACCTCGATAAGTCTTTGATCAGCAAGTCGAACTATTTTTCAGGGTAGCTTGAAGATTGAGAATTGACTGTATAAACAAAAATACACTCACCACTAAAAAGTGAAAAATAAAAATAATTTTTAGAAAAAAAAAAAACAAAGCCGACTTCAAGAGTAAGCCTACATACATATGTAGAACTAAAAAGTAAAAAATAATATTTTTGGTGTGGGTGCCAAACAAAACAAACTGAATTCGAAAAAAAAAAAAAAAAAAAAAAAAAAATGTTAATTGTAGAGATTCCCCACTATTTCATCACCGCCACACCGCTGTCTCGTGCCATTCGAAAGTTAGTTGCAAAGGTAGGATTAAGCTGCCCTCATTGGCTGGTACCGACTCCAAAAGTAACTGATCATAAATTGTGTATAGGTATATAAGTATCGATAATTTTGTTGATTGTCATTTGATTCTCTTTGTTTCGAAGCAACTAAAATATTATTTTTTACTTTTTAGTTCTACATATATATGTAGGCTTAATCTTGAAGTCGGTTTTTTTTTTTTTTTTTCTAAAGATTATTTTTTTCCAACATTTGATTCTAATTATGTTTGTGCTTTTAAACACAGAATAAAATCACGTCTATAAAATTGCATTATATATATATTTAGGTTGTACGTTCCATACTAATGTATACTACGTACGTTAATTATCATAATTACATTTACATTGAAACTTTTACAATAATATTATTAAGATAATTCAGATCATTGAACATAACATTTTTTTTAGGATATAAAAGAAACAAATAAAACATTACAAATTGATCACAAAAATTAGAAATAAAAAATATGGTCCATGGCTGATTTTAGCAAATATTTAAAGGACTTTTCATAAAATGTCCTTCCACCTTCTCAGTCCTTGGTCAGTTGGTCAAAGTCCAAGCTATAGATAAATTTTGTAAATTTAGCTCTGTATTTGTTGTACAAGTCATATTCTGTCACAGGCCAATTTTCACCTTTGAAAAACAGCGTCATAATAAGTTTCGATCTTTGTCTGTCATATAATAAGCAGTCGTAAATTATATGTTTAAATATATGTTCTCGCCCGTCATAAGTACATATGTTAATATTTATTAAATTAAACGTTTTTAGATATGCTTTAGTTTGTCCACGTTCTGTTAAGACCTGTGTCAGTTTGTAATGTGTGGATTTGAGTGTGTTGAAAATATTTTTTGTTATTTTTGGAATGAATTTATGCAGGCTTGGGGATTTTTCAGATTTAATCCAGCGATCATTCCAAATTGATATTATGTTTTGTTTAATATCATTTTTGAGAAATGATAGTGGTGTTTTCTTATATGACGGAAATAGTTGACTTTTGGCTGCCTCTTTTGCCAAGGTGTCAGCCATTTCATTTCCGGCAATGCCAGAATGCCCCTTAACCCATTTTATATCGATATTGATGTTTGATAAAATAAGTGTGTATATATTTTGTCTAATGATTTCAGTTAGTTTTGGTCATGAATATTAGGATTAAGTATGGATTGTATTAGAGTCATGTTATCTGTCAATATTACAATGTCGTGGTGTACGTTAGTAGGAAGATCAAGAAGGAATTCTGTTGCTTTTAAGACTGCATATTTTTCTGCTTGGTTATAGTAACAAGTTGCACCCAGCTTATATTTAGCACTTATCATGTCTTCTCTCTTGTCCCAAAGTAACCAAGCACAGCCTACATTGTCCCCTTCTTTACTTCCGTCTGTGAATATATTAGTAACGTCTGCAGGTTTCTCTGCAATCTGTGTTGACTGTGTATTAATTTTCGCGTGTATCGCAGGGTGTAGCCAGTGTGAAGGTTTATGGTAGTCTCGTAATCTATTGAATCTTTTAAGATAGTTCCGTAGTCACAACTATCTAATTTTATTGATGTGAATTTCACTATTTCGTTTATTTTTAAGTCTATAGGTATCATGCCGGCTAAAACACATGCTGCATCATGTGATATAGTTTTGTATCCTTTTACTATCTTGATTCCTATGAGCCGTTGTAACTTCTGTAATTTTTGAAGGTTGCATTTTTTCTGAATAGCTTTATGCCAAATTGGTGCCGCATATATCATCTTTGGAATCAATGCTGCCTCATAGATAATTTTCAGAGAATCAACTTTTAAGCCCCAGGTTGTCCGTGCAGCAATAGTGAGAGAGTTGATGGTTTTTGAAGTCGTATATATTTTTTCAATATGTTGTGTCCATTTTAGTTTTTTGTCGAATAGCACGCCCAAAAAGGTCAGTTTTTCCGTTCTTTCGATTCTCTCTTTGTCTATGTGCAGGTTTAGGTCCGGTATATTCCTTTTTCTGATAAAAATGTTATTTTTACATTTTAATGTGTTTAGTTTTAATTTGTTATTTTTTGTCCAATCTGATATTTTTTGTAGTGCTGAATTTGCAGGTTCTGGTAAGGTTTTAAAACATCGCCCTCTGATTAAAAGAAGTATATCATCGGCATAACTTAGTAATTTAATTTCGTTCTGTAAATTTAGATCAAATATGGTGATAACCTCCAAGAGTTTACCTTTTTTGTGTCTTGCTAAATTGTTAATTTTTATTAATTTATAAAGTTTTTAGGTGATATTATAACTGATATTTTGGCAGGAACAGTGGTAACTGGTAATATTTAGCGTTTGTATATGCTTCGGCCTGGGGAGTTCTATCTTTATCTCATTAGAGGAATGTAGACAGATAAGACTTTTAAATTCTTTAAATTAGTCTAGTTTCATATATTTCTATAATCTTTACTTGATGTATTGTATTTATTTTTGGTTTTGTGTGATTTTTAGTTTATTTTAGTGATAATTAGTTCTTTATTAGTAACTAACCTATATCTAACCTTTAAACAATGGAGGACACCTGGGACCATACTAGCCCAATAGCTAAAAGAAAAAGACCTCGGGGCCGAATTAAACTGTCCCCGGACAAAAATATAACAACTACTAAAGTAAGTCCCAACTATCTAATAATAAAGAGAACTGACGAAGATGATTTAAAAAAAATTTCACCCTTTTTTATCAATAAGTTTATTACAGGATTGGTAGGAGATGTACAAAATATTAAAAAACTTAGAGACGGTACGTGATTAGTAGAAACAAAGAACGGAAAACAATCCGATACTCTAATAGCTTGCTAAGACTTTGGAGGTCAATATCCCATTCAAGTATCCCCACATAGTACTTTAAACTATAGTAAGGGCATAATTCGATATTATGACTTCCAATACCTGAAAATTGATGAGATAAAAAACGAAATGTCATCAATATTAAAAGATATTATAAGGATAAAAAGTAAAAAGGGCGGTAACGAGATATTAACACATTCATATATCTTAACCTTTCATACCGCAAAGGTACCTGACAGTATTCAAATAGGTTATGAAACAGTTTAGAGTACAACCCTACATCCCTAACCCCTTACGTTGTTTTAAATGTTAGGGTTTCAACCACCCCACGACTCAGTGTAAAAAAAAATCTGTATGCATCCAATGCGGGCAGGCAAGACACGGCGATAATGTTAAATGCAATTTGGCCTCTAAATGCATAAATTGCGACGGTTCACACAACGCGTTAGACCGTAATTGCCCCGTTTTTCTAGTTCAGAAGGAGATTAAGGCGATTCAAATAAATAATAAAGTTTCCTTAAATGAAGCGAAAAACATATACCGAGAAAGAAACCCTGTTTCCTTAAACAAATCATTTGCAGAAGTTGGAAAACAAAATATCAAAAATATTGAAAAGAAAGATGCAGGAACACAAGTTAATTTTGTATTTACTTTTGGAGAAATTAAAGAAAACTCAAACAGAGATAATATTGAACCGGTGGCAAAGCCTGATAATAAATCTACTACAAAATCCACTCCCCCCACTCCTACCTTACCCAATCCCCATACCCCCTCCTAACTTCTTCCTTCCCTTCCACCCGCTACTCCTCTACCTATGCGGACACGAAGCTCATCGAGATCGGAGAGGTTACCCGCTTCCCCAACCCCTGAGCTTCTTCCCCCCCACTTCATCAACTACTACTGACAGAAAATTCTGACCCTGCCAACAGTCTGTTGATTGCTGTTGATGATACGGGGCAAATGGTCGACAACGAAGGTTTCACTTCAGTGTCTTATAAAAAAAATAACAAAAAGGATCAATTAAAATTTAAAGAAATTAATATCAATTAATGACGACACATTACAAATGGCATTAACCAGCTGGATAAATAATAGCATAATTGTAAATAAAAACTATCACTATAAGATTTCCTTTAATAAACCTTTTATATTATATTATTATGCAATACATGTATATATGCTTTTATGTATGTATGTATGTATGTGTGTGTGTGTGTGTGGTGTGTGTGTGTGTGTGTGTGTGTGTGTGTGTTTGTGTGTGTGTGTGTGTGTGTGTGTGTGTGTGTGTGTGTGTGTGTGTGTGTGTGTGTGTGTGTGTGTGTGTGGTGTGTGTATGTGTATATATGTGTGTGTACATAGATATATATATTTTATAATTTTTTTCTAAATTATTATAATCATATCTGGAACAATGGTAATATTCCAAGCTCTTGGCTACAGGCGGAGGTAGTTCCTATTTTGAAAAATGGCCAAGATAAAAGACACCCATCAAACTACAGACCAATTTTTCTAACCAGCTGTTTTTTGCAAACTTATGGAGCGAATGGTCAATAAAAGACTAAAGTGGATATTAGAAAAGTACCATTATATCCAAAATTTTCAATGTGGGTTTCGTAAAAACAGGTCAACCATTGATCACTTGGTCCAAATGGAGGCTGAACTCCAATACGCCTTTATCCAAGAAGAACAAGCAGTGGCTATATTAGGCATTTGATAGAACTAGCTCTACAGTAATTTTTAAAAAACTTTCAAGTTTAGGATTTCAAGGTAATCTGCCTATATTTATCCAAAAATTTCTGGATCGTCGCCATTTTTGTGTTCGAATAGGAAATGTCCTATCAAAGAGATGTGAACAAAAAAATGGTGTCCCTCAAGGATGTGCTCTAAGCCCAACCCTCTTCATGATTGCTGTCAGTGACCTGGGTACCAACTTACCTCGTGGTGTCAAAACAAAAGTGTCTTTGCAGACGTCTTTGCACTTCTATGCCGTTCCAAATACTTGAACTCCATAAAAGACAAACTGCAAATCGGATCAGCCAATGGTCGCAGACGTCAGGAATTCTGTTTTCTTCCGAAAAAACCAATTGCCTATACTTCAGCAGGAAAAGAAAAACCCCACAATCACCAGACTTACTGCTAAACAACGTAGCCTTATCCTATGCAAATAATTCGAGATTCTTAGGATTAGTATCTGATAAAAAACTGTCTTGGGAAAATCACTTAAGAATTTTGAAGAAAAAATGTCTCGCAAAACTTAATCAACTCAAGGTTCTTAGTGGAACAAGCTGGGGTGCCGACCGAACCACACTACTTAAGATATACCAATCAGTGGTATGCTCAAAGATGGACTACGGCAGTTTTCATCTATGGCTCTGCCAGAATAGTGAATCTTGCCAAACTCGATGCTGTACACCATGCAGGAATACGAATTGCAACAGGTGCTTTTAGAACTAGCCCCTCGTTATCTATTTTCGCTGAATCAGGACTACCTCCATTATCATACCGACGAGAAAAACTAGCAATAAATTATATTACCAAATTATATTCACAAAACACACATCCTACTCACCGATACATCTTTCGAAGTAAATTCTCAGCAAAATTCCAATCGAAGACTAACGCCACGCTCCCATTAGCCGAAAGATTATCATCCGTTATTAACAAATTAAAATTATTCAATATAAAAACAACAGAAAATAATACACCACCATGGACGTTTATAAAACCTCAATTACACCTGGAACTCTCGAAGTTCTCAAAAGAAAATACACCTGCAAATGATTACAAAGAAAGTTTTTTGAAAATAATTAAGGCGTTACCAGAACATGAAATGATTTCCACAGATGGATCTAAATCAGATTCAGCAGCAGGATCGGCTTTTATACTTCCCATCACACTTCAAATCAAAACTGCACCAGCATTGTAGTGTTTATACTGCGGAAGTAAATTCGATAGTAATGGCACTAGAACATGCCAAGACTTCATGTGTAGGGAATATTACCATTGCTACCGATTCATTAAGTGCTCTTAAAGCATTAGATAATATGCATTCCAATCACCCCGGAATTCAACGAATTTTAGAAATTGGAAAACATCTTTACGAAGACGGGAAATTGGTTCATTATATATGGGTGCCAGGACATGTCGGAATAAAAGGCAATGAAATGGCTGATTAAGCTGCAAAAGAAGCACTAACTCTTCCTGGTCCTGCTAGAGTGCTACTAACACCATCGGAGCTAGGAAAACCCTTAAAAGATGATATAAATAAGAAATGGCAAGATGCATAGCAATGTAGTACTCCAAGTAAACTTAAGAAAATTAAGAGATATGTAAAGCTCTGGCAGACCTCATATCGCAAGAACCGTAGAGAAGAAGTAGTACTGACCCAGCTCAGAATCGGACACTCAAAACTGACACATGTTCACGTTTTCACTAGAGAACCACCTACAACATGTCAACATTGCGACAATACAATAACAATAGCCCACATTTTTGAAGAATGCCCCTTTTACCTTCAAAAACTCAACTTGTTTCCTAACAAGTTCGGTATTCCTATACCGAGCAACATCACTGTAGCACTGGGGAATGATAACCGTAAGGTTGATTTAGTAATGTCATGTCTTACAAAACTTAAAATATATAGAGAAATATAATCCCTGGATAGACAAATACTGATCTAATCACACCAATTAATTACTTTGCTAAAATAATATTATATAACAATTGTACCTTATTATGACAAGTGTTAAATTGTATTCCCTGGAAAAAGCAAGACACTAAGGATATTAGGAATTATAAATAAAAATAATAATAACTGATCAGAATAGATCCTACTGGAGGAACCTAGGGCAGGAGTGATTGGAGATTGGTGTCCCGGGGTTCCTGGGGGTGGGGTGGGGAGACGTACCTTTTTCACAGGGCGTTTTAGCTCCGAAGATTGGGATGATGTGGACTTTTCCATGAATAACATAGTGTAAACATTGGTGGATTGTACCGATGTAGTAAGGATTTAAACATGGTTTTTATCTACATCCTCCGATCAATCCTCGTGATGAAAAATTCAAAATAAATAAATGAAACAAAAACATGTGGGATTGGGGCGTCTCCTACGCTCCTGGCCGTCCCCTGTGGGCTCCTGGCTCCTTGACTTCATGCCTTCAGCTCAGTCGGGTTCTGCCCAGAGACACCTTCAAATCATGATATAATATTTTTATACTTACTGAGCGTTGATGACCTAGATTTTTACGCTCTAAAACTCTAAAGAACAACAACAGCAAGATAAAATATTGTATTTATTAAAATATTCCATAAAATGGGCGAATTCCTGATCCTTGTGGCGTCCCTATTGTCAACAATTTTGAGTAAATTAATGTATTTGTTTTTAGTAGTAAACGTCTGTTATTGAGGAAACTTTTAATTAATAAATATGTCTTGAGGACATATTGTTTCAAGTTATAAAGGATAGCAGGCCACCAAGCATTGTCAAATGCTCCTTTAATATCTAGACTAATAACTAACAGTTGATCTTTTTTGTCTAAAGCATCAGTAATATGCAAATTTAGGAATTGCAATGCATTTAGTGTACCTGTCCTTGGTAAAAAGGCAAATTGTTGCTTATTTATTATATTATTTTAAGAAGAAAATGGATGAGTCTGTTTTTAATAATGCTATCCATAATTTTGCTCATGATTGGAAGCATGCTGATAGGTCTTAGCTTATCACTTGATGGTTTTGGTATTAAAACTAAGAGTCCAATTTTCCAATTGTCAGGAATTTCTTTTCTTTGATAAAATAATTTATAAACGTTTAGAAGTAATTTTGGCATTATTTCAAAAATTTTTTGAAAAATTGTTGGTGTGATTCCATCATATCCAGAAGGTTTTTTTGTTTTTCAATAGTTTTATTGCATTACAAATTTCTTGATTTTCTATTGGTAAGTCAACAGGTGTTTCAGGAGGTTTTAAAACATTTGATCTTGTTATTTTATGCTCGTAATTATCTGGTTCTCGAGTATCCTCGTTAAATAGATCATTCATGATATGTTTTAATGTTTCGTGTATGTCATTCGTGTAATTGTTATCAGTTGTTATTATAGTTTTTGAGAGCAAAGGGTTTCTAATTTTCCCAGCCGCCCATTTATAAGTCCAATCCCATGGTTTTGCATTGTTACAGTATGTTTTCCAAGTGTCTAGTTTTGATTGTTAAATTTGGTATTGATAGGTGTGTTTACTGGTCAAGTAATTGTTTTTGGCTGCATTTCTAAGTTCTTGGTTATCTTTAATTTTTTGATATTCTTTTCTAAGTTTGTAAGTCGTTTTACGCAACTTGGTTAGTTCTTCGTTCCACCAGGATACCTGCTTGTACTGTTTATTATTATGTCTTCTGTTTGAGATTCTGAATGACATATTTGATGCTTTAATAATTGCTGAGGTCAACTTTCTAGAGATTACATTAGTGTTCATATTATTAAGTACATAATAATATTTTCTTCAGTTCATCGATGGTGTAGGATTCATTGGAGCAGAGTAGAAATTGTTTTTTAAGTTGATAATTTAAATTACTTTTAAAATTATTCCAGTCCGCGTTTTCTGTGATGTATTTTATAGTTTTTGTCAATTTGGCCAAATTAATATAGTTTTGAATTTCGAAGAAGATAAAATTGTGGTCGGTAAGGTTAGTCTCATGTGATATTTTCCAGTTTTTGATCCGCCCAGAGGCTTTTATATTTGTTATTGTCAAATCTATATTGCTTTTTCCTCGATGTCCTTCAAAAGTAGTCAAATCCGATTTTACATTCATTATTAAGAAATTATATAATTCAGCTGTTTGGGATCCATGTGAAGAAGACACGCTTCAGGTCAGTCCCAAAGATTTATATATTTCAAGTGCTATTTATGCATTTATTAACTTTATTTTGTGCATTTCGAACAATATTAGTGCGCGTGTACCATTATTTAAAAAAAAAGTGATATATATAGTTAGTCAATTTATTTAACGCCTTTTACAGGCGTACAGAGCTTTGGCTCTGGAACAATATGGCAACAGTTCTTAATACCTCACAAATGTCTCAGAATGTTTTGAAACCAACAAATCAAAAACAGAAAGAAATGGAACTAATCCAAAGAAATAATTACTCGAAAACCCAGTCTAACCTCAACGCAACTGAAACCAAATATGCTAAAGGCACCGCTTCAGACCGTTTTTCAAAACGAGAAAATGCTATCATTTTACATACATTACCAGACATAAAACAAAAAGAATATGTTCTCAAAATCGCAGAATTAATAGACCCAAAATTCATAAGATACACCTCTAGAATATCCAATTCAAGATTTTGTATTCATTTTAGCAATAAGGAAGCAATCGATAACCTCCTAAAAAACATCAATCGATAACCATCGACAACAAACAAATAATTATTAAACGTCTAATTAACCCAGCCAAACGTATAATAATTTCTAATGCTTGCCCTTCAATTCCACACGAAGCAATAGAAAATGAACTCAAAAGCCTAGTTATAAAATTAGTCTTTCCCATGCATTTTCTAAGAGCTGGTTACCAAGACCCAAGGCTGGCGCACGTTCTAAGTTTTAGACGGCAAGTATACATTCCACCCGAAGATTTGAATAAACTTCCAACGTCTTTACTTATAAAACATGACAATGTATCATATCGAATTTTTTTCAGTGAAGACATCGTCACTTGTTTTATTTGTAAACAACCGGGTCATATATCTACAGATTGCCCTGAGTGCGATAATGATCACAATATTCAGGAGGCATCTAACGGGAAAGAAAATCTATTAATACATTTTGATCAAGATATTAAAAATAATTGTGTAACAATAACCAATTATTCAATATTAGATACACCAAATCATATGGTTAATAAGGCTCCAACGACCATGGGAGGTTGTCATGGAGACCCTTTGAAAATAGAGTCAAAAGAAGACAGTAATGAAAACCAAGTATCACGTAGCCATGGTGATGAGTCAAACAACAAGGACAATATCACTGTAGGTAGTTCCGGGGCCGAATCAGCTGTTAACTCGAGCAATAATTTAGCAGCGTTACCCGTGGCGGTTTCTGGCACTAAACGATGTTACTCAAGTCCTCCTGCTTCTACTTTATCCAATATAGAATTAAGTTTACCTCTAGATTCTCTGGATGAGTTTGAAAATACCATTAATTTACAAGATTTCCCACCAATACCAGCACCTCAACCTTCTCGGAATAAGTCAAAAAAACTGAAAAAGACCAATATCAATACTGAAATCAACTTCGAAAATGCTAGACAGTTAATAGAAGATAATTTACGTAAATATCCCATTTCTTTTTTGTTTTTTTGATGAAATGGTGAAATTCATTCTAATGTCTTCTGAAACTAAAAACTTCAGCGAACTAGTTCACGAGTTCACGAACAACAAAGAGGGCTTAAGAGACATGCTTGCCGAAGCAAAGAAACACACAACTGACAGACTATCCAAATTAAGGATATCCAAGATATTAAAAAGAAAGTGGGAGTGGGACTCTACAAAAAATACTTAAATACAGACGACAGCACCGACAACTAGGAAGTGACTAACAACTTTTCATTACTTTAATAAAATGACTACAACAAAAAACCCAATCATATTACAGTGGAATTGTAACGGATTTTACAAACATTACGAGCACTTCAAATTACTTTTAGCTGAAGAAAATCCCATATGCTGCTGTTTACAAGAGACTCATTTTTTAAAATCACAAACTGTCAATTTAAAAAATTCTAACATCTACCGAAAAGACAGAAATGATTGCAGATCTGCTGGGGGAGGAGTAGCGATTATGGTAAAAAAAGAAGTATATTCTGAACGGATTAATATTGACTCATCCTTAGAAGTTGTTGCTATACAATTATACAAACCTGAACCTATCACAGTCTGCAATATCTATATACCTCCAAACCGAGACTTCACTGCCAATGATCTCCAAGCCATTGGACCAACTCCCAAGACTTCTAATCATGGTCGGAGATATGAATGGTCACAATAAATTGTGGGGTTCAACTTTATCAGACTACAAGAATAGAGGAAGAGAAATAGAAAATTTTTTAGATCTCAATAGTTTTTTAATTCTACTTAATGATGGTTCCCCTACTCATTTTTGTGACAGTGGTTCCTTTTCCGCAATCGACTTATCATTCATAGACGTTAAACTTTTACATAAAGTTCAATGGAGCGTAAAGGACACCTTGTATGGAAGTGATCATTTTTCTGTGACTGTTAAATTTTATGATATTTTAAATGCTACGTTCCATAGAGTTCCGAGATGGTCAATCAAAAGAGCGAATTGGGAAAAGTTTTCATTGTTAATAGAATCAGAAATGGTAATGAAAAAAGAATCATATCTCAATCTGGAGAACAAAATTACTTTCTTAAACCAAAGTGTCATAGAGTCAGCAAAAAAGAATATTCCACACAAAGTAATTCATAATGACAGACGTCTAGTTCCTTGGTGGAATGAAGACTGCCGGATCGCAATTATGAATAAATAAAAAAAAACACTGAACCGATACAAAAAACAAGATCGCTGGAAGATTTAATTGAATTTAAAAAAAATGAGATCAATTGCTAACAAGATATTGAGGGCCAGCAAAAGAAATTCATGGATGACTTACGTCAATTCTATCAACAATAATACTACCATAACAGAAGTATGGAAAAAAGTTAATTCCATCCAAGGATCCAAAAACTTGACTCTGTTTTCTTCGATTTCAGTAGATAATCAAATCATAACTGACCCTGGTAAAATAGTTGAGTATTTTGGAAATCACTTTTCTACTATGTCGAAAACTGATAATTATAACATAGATTTTCTGCAGCATAAATGTGAACAAGAAAAAAACTAGATTGAATTTCATACACATGGCTCAGAAATTTTTAATCAGCCATTTACTCTGAAAGAAATGAATTTTATCTTAAACACATGCAAAGATAAATCTATTGTAGGCCCCGATCAGATCCCATATATTTTTTTGAAGAAATTACCGTCAATTGCACAATCATTTCTCCTTTCAATTTATAAGGAAATCTGGATGACAGGGATGTTCCCCGAAGCCTGGAGGAAGGCCATTGTTATTCCGATCAGGAAAACTACAAAAGATATAAACATCGATAACTATAGGCCTATCTCACTACTCTCTTGTATTTCTAAACTTCTCGAAAAGATGGTTAACAATAGACTAATTTATTTCTTAGACTCAAAAAACTTTATTTCAACTTCCAAGTGTGGATTCAGAAAACACCACTCTGCTAGCGACCAAATCACGAAGCTTGAAAACGAAATTCAAAGGGCTTTTTCAAACAAAGAACACCTGGTAGCTGTCTTCATAGATATCACAAAAGCATATTACATGATGTGGCGCTATAATGTTGTCAGTACACTATCCAAACTCGGTCTCTCAGGGCAGCTATTGACATTTATTAACAATTTTCTTAAAGATAGGTCGTTTCAAGTTAAGGTTGGATCTAACCTTTCTCAATCATTCCATCAGGAAAACGGAACGCCCCAAGGATCTCCGCTAAGCGTAACATTATTTTTAATAGCCATACAACGCCTGCAGAAGTAAATTGTTCTTTGTTTGCTGACGACTTTGCTATTTATATAAGAAGCAAGTCAATAGAATATATCGAGCGGAAATTAACAACAACTCTAGGTAATCTCGAATCATGGTCTAAAAATACTGGTTTCAACTTTTCAAGTTCCAAAACGGTGGCTATCCATTTTTGTAAAAGGAGAAAATGCCAAACGCACCCGTCATTAAGTTGTTTCAACAACCTATTATGTATGAAGAAGTAATCGAATTCCTAGGAATCTACTTCGATAAAAAGCTAACATGGTCTGAACATATTCGTCAAATAAAAGCAAAATTGGCATTTTCAATTTTCAGAACCACTGCATACAGTGCATTCAGAACCACACCCGCCCAAAGTTTGTACATAGAGAGTGGTGAGCCATCTTTAGAATTAAGGAGAAATAGATTCGAATAGTGTTTACACTGATGAGCTCTATTCAATCTGGAAATCGCTGACATTCATAATGAATAGTCAATGCAAATATCATCTCATTGTATCCGATTCATTAAGCTCACTGAAATCACTGGAAAACAGGAACTCAAAAGACGTTTTGGTGATGAAAATCCAACTTCTTGAGAAGGAATGTCTACGTTCAGGCAAAGTGGTAAGATAGCTTTGGGTTCCTTCTCATCTGGGCATCGGAAAGAAACGAAGAAGCAGATCAAGCTGCAAATGCTGCAAGATTGAAACCTAATTCAGACGTCATATACATCAATAAAACGACTGCATCGGATTGGCGTATTCATATAAAAAAAGAATATATAAATCATGGATTACAGAGTGGAACAAAACAGCTGAAAGATTAGGCAAAATTAAAAGTAGTCCTGACGTATGGAAAACATCAGAAAGGAAAAATCGCCGCGAAGAAGCTGTCTTGGCAAGGATACGGATGGGACACACAGCCATAACTCACACTTATCTTCTAAAGGGACTCTACCCACCGACATGCAGCACCTGCAATGTACCCCTGACCGTGGAGCACATCTTAATGGACTGCGAGGAACACAATGATGTAAGGAAAGATTGTGAATTGGCCAACCGGATGGACATCGCTCTTGGTGACAGTGAAACGTCTGTGCAAAGTTTATTTAAATTTTTGAAAATATGTCTTCTACTAATAAGTGCAAGATCAATCTGGTTAACAGTCCAACCATTTGGTGACCTTCATGTATGTCTTTGTAGGAAAACATAGCGCTTGCAACAGCAAGGTTCCTGGCTGCTGTAAAATTAACCAGGCGCCGGTCGTTATCGTTGGTTCATGAAGACAAAGCTTACAGATTGTGGGGTTATAAATTTCTTTCTTTTCTACTTTTGTGTTGAGATCCCCTGCGATGATTATCTTGTCATATCCTGGACATGATAGTTAAATTGGACATGATGATGTCTTAAGATTTCTCCAGTTGATCATAAAAATCATCCTTTTCTTATTCATCCGCATTCTTTATGATAACATGAACACTTAACATGTTATTATTTATAAATTTACCCTGCATTCTTAACAGGCAGATTCGGGAACTAATTGCATTAAAGGCAATCACTTGGTTCGCGAAACGCTTTCTCATCATGAATCCAACTCCGAAGGTACGGTATTGTTCACCACAGTATACTGTAAAGTTTCACTTCTGTAGTACACCTTCACCGGTCCATCTCACTTCTTGAATATCAGTAATATCCAATTTAAAACGATCTATTTGGTATGAAAGCAATTTTAGTGCTCCGAGTCTGTAAAGTGAGAGCACATTCCAAAATCCAATGTTTATATGATGCCGCTTGCCATGTTGTATCTGTGTGTGACTGTCCAAATCCGAGGCTGCTATTGTGTGAGGTTTCATCAGAAGTGAATAAAATACCTAAAACTTATATCCTTATTTCGAGCAAACAGAAATTATTGCCATGAGAATAGACTTCTTATTACATGGCTCATGTTATAGTTAAAAAACAAATTAAAATCGACATTTTCAAGACCTATGACCTTAAAAAATGTTGTAAATCATACTCATTTTAAGAGTATCCTGGAAAAAAAATAATAAAAACTATTGAACTTTGAATACAAATTCCTGCCAATTCAATAAAATAATTAACTTTTGCACCTACATTTCATCAAAGAACCGAAAATAATAAAAGCTTGTTAAAAATATGATAATGACTGCTTCTCCTACAAGGGATAAATCATTAAAAGGTGCTTTAAGAAGATCAAAACTTATCGTAAAGGAACATTTAACCTTAGAAGCTTTGTTTATCTTCATCAATTGTTATAAATAAAAGAAAGTACTAGATTTGGCACATCCAAAAGGAATAACAATCAACTAATGAAATCAGCAAAAAAAGATTATTATATGAAGGAAGATTCCAAGCTTTAGTTTGATAGCTCAACCATCAAGCAAACAAATTAATTGTGGTGATAATTTAATTCATACTTTTTCTTCTTCTATAGTAGCATTACGGTTCTCGAAGAACCTTAGTCTCATCAACCACTCACCCTCACTCCTATTTCACTAACCTAATCTTTCTCCACTAACCCAGGTTTCTTGATGCCATTCTCAACGCTCTCTTGCCACTTTTTTCCCTGTCTTTAAGAGCTGTGAGGTTTGGACCACTGTGTATCCTACAGACCCCTCTTCCTTGCACCTCCAGAGTTATCCTCCAAACATTTCATCAGCAATCTTGTTTCATCCATCTTTGCAATGTGTCCCAACCATCTTTATCCACCTTACCAAATCCTGTATCTGGTGCAGGATTAATTGATTAATCATATTTATCATTATTCAGTACAGATCGCCCTCTTTTACTGGGTCAAAGATTGTACGTAATACATTAATTTCCCAATCATCGGTATGAAAAAAATTACAAGCATAGGCAAAGATAATCTGCAATGGTATACCCTGATATATAATTATAAATACAGAACACAAACTACTTCTGGCAAGATTAAGTAAACCTTCCTTGCACCAAGGAAAAACCCAGTTAACAGTGGTATACTTAATAAAAGCTACATATTTACGATATTCACATCTCTCCGCAATTGAAGAATAAGAAAACAATACCACCAGATTTAAATTGTTTCGGACTAAATTTTCGTAAAAACACCAAACAGTATTCCTTATATATTCTTAGAAAATAATAATGTAAAATAATAAACAAATAGAGCATAATGTACATTAATTTCGAAAATAACTTTTTTTGACAAAGTGTATCAATAGTCCAGTCAATAAACACATTGTAGAGTGCATGGAATATGCGATAACTTTTGACTTCATAGCTTCGTTAGGAATAGTTGGAAGATAAACATACTAAACGTCCCCGCCGCTGGGGGGGTTAGCTAACGGTGGGGGGGGGGAGGGGAGAAGTTCCATTTTTTTTGTTTTTCCATAATATCTCGAAAACTGTTGACTCTAGAAAAATATGTTTTAAATAAACATAAAAGCTAATTAAATTCCCTATAAAATTTATTATACATAAATTTGCCGTAATTCTAACCGTTTACGAGATATACGTTATTGAAAATAGGTGATTTTCGGGAAAAAACAAATGTCACCTCACTTTTTATCAAACTTTTGCTTCTATTACGTTCCACAATCGTTTCTCAGAAAAAACGTCAGAATTAAAGTTGTACAGCATTAAATTTACTTTAATTTCATATACACGTATCTGGTATTTGCTTCAAATGTTTAACAAAAAGTGAGGTAAACATTTTTTTTATTTCTAAAGTTGTCGATTTTTAATAACGTATACCCCCAAAACCGTTGAAATTTCCACGAATACGTAAATAATTATTTTTGTAGGAAATTTAATGAGCTTTAATTTTGATCTGCTACATATTTTTCTAGAGTCCATCGTTTTCGAGATATAATCGAAAAACAAAATTGGGACCTTCTCCCCTCCCCCTACCTTTAGCTGACCCCCCAGGGGTGGGGACTTATAATATGTTATAACAAAGCTGCGAAGTCTAAAATTATCGCATATATTTCATGCACTCTACACCCCTCATTTCGGCACTCTTTATCTGGGGTCGTACTTTTCTAAAAAAAATACGTTTATTGATACTCATTCCAAAACTAATAGTTCGATCCAAAATTTCTATTTTATATCTGAAAGCTCCTTAAATTTACTGTAAGAACCTATATATGAAATTTTGTTCAAGTCCCATTAAATACCATTACCAGCACGTTAAAAACCGCCTACTATTTTAAGTCCAAGTTTTTTTTGGCCATAACGCCGAAACTATTTGTCAGATCTGAAGTTTATTTTTTTCAACTAAAATCTGGCAAAATTTACTACCAGGCCCTATATATGAAGTTTTGATTATGTCACGTTGTACACCCAAACCTGAACGCTAAATATGTATGTTTTGGCAAAGTATGACGATATTTACAAATTTAGTGGGCTGGTTTGAGTGTATAACGTGACATAATCAAAATTTCATATACAGGCTCTTATAGTATATTTAAAGAGCTTTCACATAAAAAATAGAAATTTTGGATCGAACAATACGTTATTAAAAATCGACAACTTTAGAAATAAAAAAAATGTTTACCTCACTTTTTGTTAAACATTTGAAGCAAATACCAGACACGTATGTATGAAATTAAAGTAAATTTAATGCTTTACAATTTTGATTCTGACGTTTTTTCTGTGAAACGATTGTGGAACATAATAGAAGCAAAAGTTTGATTAAAAGTGAGGTGCGCATAATCGGCAGTCAAATATATATAACCTTTGCCAAACAATTTACAAGTATAAAATTAAAGATTGAAAAGATTTTTAACGTTGGTGGAAATTCAAACAACGTAGAGCATATTGCAGTTTAATTCTGTTGTGAAAATATGTTGATAACTAGAATTTAATTCATATTTTGTACTAGAATATTATTATTGGTAGTAGAAGAGTTACCGAAATATATTCAAAACAATTTTACAACATACTACATTTTTTACAGATGTAAACAGGAGGAGGAGGTTGTCACTACACTGGAACTGTACCGATCATTTGGAACAGTGACAGGTCTGTCACTGGAACAGTTGGAGCGGTGACAAGAAAATCCGGGAACGGCACATCCCTATGAACATGTGTCTGGGTAGTAGAGGTGGGACAAAAATAACGTAATCTTTAAAATAACGTATTATTGACTCGGAACAGTTATCACCAGGGCTCGGATGTTTATGCATTTGCATATTTTAATATATGCTTCGTATATCACTATTATGACTTTTGAAACATGTTTTGGACAAAACGGTTCCATTAAAGCAGCTTTTATGTTGCATATTATGCATATTCCAGTGGTTTTTGCATATTTTAATTGCTATTCATATTATATTGCGTCAAAACGTTTTCATTTTTTGAAAAAATAAAGTTTAGAGCTGATAAAGAATTAATGCATCAGACACACAGAATACCACGAAAAGCCACGGCTTTTACTTCATAGCAGATTACTGTTTAAATGCCGAGAATTCCCTCCCCTTTCTTTAACTCCCAAACAAAGTACGCAAACACATTTATTTCAGTTTGCATCGTTCACAGCGTCACCCACGTTGGTAAAGATGCCAAAACTAAAGTGTAAAACGATTGAATTAGTGAAGCATTTACGAGATTTCCCAAACGAAACTTTTCGATCCGATTTCGCGGTTTTATATTGCACAAGTTGCAATGTAGTGGTTTCAACTGCTCGGAAGTCTTAAGTGACACATCATATTGGAACGACCAAACATAAAGAAAACCTAAAAGCGAAACAAAAGGCAACTAAATCGTTCCTTACTACGTCAACGTTGCCCATTATAATATCCCCAGTTTTCACGCCCTATGTCTTGCATTTGTTAGTGCTGATATTGCATTTTATATAATTAACAACCCCCGAGTTAAAACACTTTTTGGAAACAAACACTGGTCTCAAAATGCCCGACGGGAGTACTATTCCGAAAAATTATCTTTCCGATATTTACGAGGAGACAATAGAGAAAATCCGCGGCCATATCAAAGACGGTCCAATTTGTGTTTCTGTGGACGAAACTACTGTCGCTCTTGTGAGGTACGTAGCTAACATTATTATCGGAAAGCTCTCTAAACAAGCATCTCAACCTTATCTTGTAAATTTACAACTCTTAAATAAATGTAACCATGAGACAATTGCCCGATTTTTTAATGATTCGATGTCCTTGATTTGGTCGAACAGAATTCTACACAAGGTATTTCTTTTTCTTCCTGACGCTGCACCATATATGGTCAAGGCTGCCAAATCGTTGAAAATATTCTACCCTAATTTGATTCACGTAACCTGCCAAGCACATGCTCTTCACAGAGTTGTAGAAACAATCAGAGATGGATTTGAAGATGTTGTTGGGCTCATCTCCAATGTGAAAAAAATCTTGATGGGAAAAGATGGGAAACATGGCTAGAAGCAGCCAGTTACTACTCAATAAATTTCGACAAAATTAAAAAAGTTTTTAAACTGGACGATACAGCAGCGGTGTTAATTCTAAAAGCCCAAAATTTACTCCATATGACTTCGTTGAAATATAATTTATGCTTCATTCCGACTAACGTTGGGTTTTTAGTTAAAATCACCAAACACTTGGAAACACAAAATTTATAGCTGCCAGAAAGCTTAGCAATGGTAGAGGATGCTATAACAAAATTAAAAAAAATATTCAAGGATCATACAGTTCCAAAATCCGTTAAAAAGTAGAGTGTTTGTAAAAAAAAAAGCCCGGGACTTGAAAATTTACAAATGATCAATAACATTCTTAAGAGAACCATTGGGAAAGAAGATACGCCGCTCAGCCCTTCTGTATTAGAAACCTTTTATACGTGCTCCGGTGACTTCTGTGGACGTTGATAGATCATTTAGTAAATACACAAATTTTTAGTTCTAAGCGGCAATGTTTTACTTTTGAAAATTTGAGGATGTATGGTGTTGCCAAAAATTTTACAAATGAATAACTTATCTCTATAAATTAACTTCTTTTCTTCAATTTTTCTTATAACTTTATAAGTTACTTATTATAACCTTTTTTTAGTTAGTTTTATTATAATAACTAACAAAATACTTTACAAAATAATAACAAAGTAATCCTGTATAAAACAGTCATAAGGCCTGTGGTAATGTATGGAAGTGAGTGCTGGACATTAACAAAAGGGAACGAAACAATACTTAAAGTGTGGGAAAGGAAAAAACTCAGAAAAATTTTCGGCCCAGTAAACGACCATGGGAATTGGAGAATAAGGAAGAACAAGGAATTGGAAGAGCTATTCGGGGAACCGAATATAGTGGCGGTCATCAAGGAAGGAAGGTTGCGGTGGCTGGGACATGTCCAACGGATGCCGGACGAGAGGCTGCCGAAGAGGATGATGAGTGACAGACCGGATGGTAGCAGATTGAGAGGAAGGCCTAGAATAAGGTGGCAGGATAATGTGGAGGCGGACCTGAAAATCTGGGTGTGAGAGGATGGCGAAGAAAAGCTATGGATAAACTCCAATGGTCATCTCTTCTGCGTGAGGCCAAGGCCCATCTAGGGCTGTAGAGCCAACCAATAAATAAATAAATAAACAAAATACTTTAATTGTTAGTGCATATTATTTTGTTTTACCTGCATATTTATCAAAAATAAATGCATATTTTATGCCCATATTTTTAATTTTTAATTGCATAAACATCCGAGCCCTTGTTATCACCAATCACCTATTACAGAAAAAACCCTATTACCAGTGATCATATTTTAAAATATCTATAAATAAACCTAAATTTGTATTATATACGTGTATTTATAAAAATATTTTTTAATTATTTTTATTTTATTTTATTTTTTGTTTTTGTTTTTTGTTCCTATCCTTCTTCCTTTCCCCAATTAAATGTTAGTGCACATTACTCATTCACTATCACTCCTGTAATATTCTCTTCAATTTTAATTCAATAGTTTACATTTAGTGTCTTGGCTTCAGTGCCTTCAGATATTAATTCAGTTATCTGTCCTCAATATCTCAGTAACTCTGTATCTACTCATTAAGTATTAACTCCTTTAAGTATTAACTCAGTAACTTGTCCTCATTATCTCAACAACTTAGTATCTCCATTGTTTATGTTTACCAATTATTTTGTTGAAATTACTCATTAATAATTGGTAACTATCACTCATTTTAATTTATTATCATTTTAACCTCAATTCAATAGTCTTTATTCTACTGTCGAGAAGGATTTTTAAGGTAAACCAGAAGGTCTCGACATAAAAAACTACGTGTTCAAAATTTAACACAAAATAAAAAACACTTTATTTTATAATGAGAACAACCCAACTGGGAAGGTTACAATTAAAACAATATTAATAATTCTATACAAAACTGGTTGCCCAACACATAAAAGTAGTTCGTTAAAGACAATAAAAAAATAATTAGTCAAACTAATATTTGTTGTGATTAGTAGCTACATCACTCCCCTCCTAGTGACGGAGTCACTGATCACCTTCTTCACCAAACGTCCGCTCCTTGCTCTGTAACCATCTTCCTAATTATTTGATGTCTGGGGTTGTCCAGATGATGAACATGCTTTTTCTTGTTTATTATTGCTATGGTCTTCATTGATTGGTGATGATGATGGTTTTATTATAGTGGTTTCCGTATGTGTATCACTAGATAGGATATAGGCTGGCTTGAGACGATCGAGGGAGACAGTCACTTCTCTATTGCCGATCAAAAGAGTAAATATCTTATCGCCTCGACGTAAGACTTGGTGGGGGGCCAGAAAATGGAGGTGTTAGTGGTTTACGAACAGCATCTTCACGCAGGAATACGTGAGAACAAGTTGCTAAATCCTTATGTTGGAAGGTTTTTCTGTTATACACTTCCCGTGATTTTGAGGGCTTGAGTCGTGCGAGATCCTCTTTTAACTGCTGTAGGGCAACACAAGGCTCTCGACTTGTTGTGTTCTCTAAAAAGTCACCTGGAAGACGCAAGGGTTGCCCATATAGAGCTTCAGCCACACTAGCTCCCACATCTTCTCTGACAGTAGCCCGTAGTCCGAGCAACACGGATGGCAAAACCTGTGCCCAACGTGTAGAGCTAAGATGAGCCGTTAATGCTGTTTTCAAGCTCCGGTGCCATCTCTCCACACAGCCATTGGATTGTTGATGATAAGCGGTAGTTCTCTGCCTCCGAATCCCCATTATTAATGAGAGCCTAAGAAAAAGTTCCGCCTCAAATAGTCTCCCTTGGTCTGTCGTAATCCGCTGAGGAGAGCCGAATCGTGTAACCCAATTGGCATAAAATACCTGAGCGACAGCCGAAGCACTGATCTCTGCGAGTGGAATCGCTTCTGGCCAGTGAGTCACTCTGTCTACCATGGTTAGAAGGTATCTCCTTCATCAGATGGTAATAGTGGTCCCACTATGTCGATGTGCACGTGTTAAAATCTGGGTGCCGGTAAGTAACTGCCTAGGAGAGTCACCGTGTAGCGGTGCAATTTAGACATTTGGCAAGGAATGCAGGTCTTCACCAACATCCCGATTAATTTCCGGCCAGAAGTAGCGACTAGCGAGCAACTTCCTACTAGCTCTGATACCTGGGTGGCTCAATGAGTGAAGGCGGTCGAAAATGACGCGGCGAAACTCTTTTGGGACGTATGGTCGAGCTATCGAAGTTGAAGTCTCGTAAAGGAGCTCTATATTTGTACCGGGGATGATGACGAATTTTAGTTGCAGTCTGGCATTTTTCTTGAGGTCTTCTATGCTACTGTCTTTCTTCTGTGCTTCCGCTATTTCTGAGAATTCATCCGGTGATTGAATTTCTTCGATTCGGGTTAGTGTGTCAGCTACCACATTTTCGGATCCGGGTCTGTATCTGATATCTGTGGTAAACTGACTTATGAAATTTAGATGCCTAATTCGACGAAGAGAGACTGTCTCAGATCTTTGTCGGAAAGCATGTATTAATGGCTTATGGCCCGTTATGATGTGGAAATTTAAACCTTCTAGGAGAGGCCGAAAATGTTGAATTGCTTCATAAATCGCGAGGAGTTCCCTGTCGTAAGTAGCATAATTTCTTTGTGTATTTGACAGAGCTTTAGAAAAAAATCCAAGGGGTTGCCATTCACCGTTCCTTTGCTGCTGCAGGGCGCCACCAATACCTTTGTCGGTTGCATCACAGGTTAAAGAGACTCCCCCTGAAATTCCAGGATGGGACAGCCTAACAGCTTCAACGAGACTCTGTTTGCATTGTTCAAAAGCTCGTAGTTTCTCTTTCATCCATGGAATGGGAGTTTTATCTCTCCATTTGCCGTTGTGAGTGAGTTGGTTCAAGGGTTTTTGTGTTTCGGCAGCGTAAGAGAGGCATCTCTTGTAAAAGTTTATCATACCTACGAAGTTCACTGATGTTGTTGGGTTTCGGGTACTCCTGAATCATTCGAACTTTTGCAGAAAGAGGCTGTATACCAGTCGCGTCCACCCTGTAGCCGAGGAAGTCGACCTGCGGTTCTCCAAAAACACATTTGCTTACGTTGAGGGAAAGGTCATATTCATTCAAACTCTTTGAATATTTCAAAAACTTTGAGATGATGTTCATGTTCCTCCTGCGATTTGAAGCTACTAAGAAGTCGTCCAGGTATGGAAAAACGTATGGCAGATCTCGCATCATGTTATCCAAGAAACGCTGGAAAGTTTGTGCTGCGTTTTTTAGCCAGAATGGCATCCTTAGAAATTCAAACAGGCCGAAAATCGTGATAATAGCCGTCTTTCCAATGTCTTCCTAAGCAACGGCGATATGATGGTACGCACGTACCATATCTAGAGTAGAGAATACCTTGGCGCCATCTAACTGGATTGTTAAATCCATTATGTTTGGCACTGCGTACCTATCAGGTACCGTTTTAGCATTCAATGCGCGGTAATCTCCGCAGGCTCTGATTTTTCCGTCCTTTTTTGGAACTACATGGAGAGGACTTGACCAGCCACTGCTTGATGGTCTGCAAATACCTTCCTCAATCATGGTTTGGAACTCCTGCTTCACCGCTGTATACCTTTCAGGTGGAAGTTTTCTTGCCTTGAAGGTAACTGGGTTTCCTTTAGTCTCGATGTGGTGCTCGATGATACTTCGAGCGGGCCCACGGATCGGTGATGGTCGAGTAATCTTGGAAAATTCCCTCAAAAGGTGAGCGTAACGACAATTCTGGGGTACAGTCAGTATGGTCGGTTTAGTGACCGTAGACACTGTTTCAATAACTGATAATCCGGATTGCCGATCGGTCAACTGTTTTTTTATAATATCGATATTAATGCCATGATGGGAGAGAAAATCGGCTCCGATTATTGCCCTTCCAAAGGTCCGCCAAGAGAAATGTCCATGGAAGGATTCGTCGCAGTACAAGATCAAGTTTGAGAGTCTTCTCCCCATAAGTAGGTATTGGAGTATTATTGGCTGCTACGAGTGTGAATTCCGTTGGTTTCTTGGGGTTACGCGGCAATATTGAGATTGAAGCACCTGTATCAATAAGGAAACATATCCTTGATTATCGATCTGTTATAAAAAGGTGGCCTTGAGGTTGGGTTCCGACGACTGCGGCCTGCCCCGTCGACCCTTTCAGTTTAAAGGACTTAAGGATTTCCAACGACACGGTTTGACACATTTCTTTGCCTTTGGCCCAAATCGTTTGTGGTAGAAACATATTTTACTCTCCTGGGGACTGGATTGAGAGTTGTTTCGCCCTTTGTGTCTAAATTGTATTCGAAGCTCGGCCACTTCTTCTCGAAGACTTCGCAGTTCCTCAAGAATGGTATCGCTAGTTGCTGCATGTGAAACTCTAACAGCGGCATTTACTTCTGCAGGCGTCTCAACTTCCATAATATTGTCTACCAGAGAGGCTAAAACCTCAATATTATCTTGGCTCGTAGCGGCCAAAATTTCCTGAACTCTAGTAGGTAGTTTTCTTAGCCACAGGGTCTTCACTATAGATTCCCCCGTCAAAGAACCTGCCAATAGCAGCATACATCTATATAATTGAGAGGGTTTTTGGCTCCCCTACTGCGTAACACTTCATAATTTATTAATTTTAGAAGAATTTGACTCACCATAGATAGAAACGAGGCGTCTTTTAAGTGCGTCGTAGGGATCTTCTTCCGTAACTGCCAATAGGTCAGCGACTTGGGTTAAGACCTCAAGTTCCTGTTTCGCGACTACAGTCTGAAGAGGTTATACGTGAAGTAGCAAACACAGCATCTGCTGGTAAAAACCACAATTCCGGGTTGGATTTGTAAAAGACCAAAGGCTCCTATTTGGTAGTCTAGTTAATTGTTAATTGTTTGGCAAAGTTTATATATATTTGACTGCCGATTATGTAATAACCATGCGTGCGAGAGGGGGTTTCAGGGGTAAAAAAGAATTAAGCACAGGGACACCCTTGCGCCCGTATCTAAACTGAAATGTACGATTAAAATCTAAATAAACTAAAATGCATAGAATAAACATAAATTGGATAAATAAAACTAATATATATGTAAGGTTGAGCAACCTTCAATCATCTGTTAATTATTTATCATCTATTTATTATTTATCATCAGTGTTTATTACTTTATCTTAACCTTCATTAACCTATTTTAATTGTTGTTTGCTTTAGCTTACTGTTGTATTAACGTGTAATTTAATTCTTTATTTTCATTGAATAAATCACGTTTTAACGATCTTAGAAATTAAATTACAAGATCTCAATAAGTAAGAAAATGGCTCAACTATTTGTTCAAATTGTAAAAAGAAGTGACCAAGACTTAGTGACTCAGTGCATTTTCATCGACAAGAAAAATTGGTACTTATTACCTGAAGAATCCAAAGACTTAAAGTTCCACTCCTTTCTATTAGGTAAGAACCTATAATAAAAATGCTATGAATGCTCTCAAAAACATTAATGGTTACAGAACCGTAGCTGTTAAGATGGATGATGATATTCAAAGAGAATATTTTGATGAATCTTCTAATATTTGTTTTCGGGAGTTACCATTAGAGGAATGGGTTTCAAAAACAGTTCCTTCTAGACCTGTAGAGAATCAGACAGGATTAAAAGATCGTACCAAACAATTAGAAACACAATTAAAACTAAATTCAGAACAAAATGAAATTAAACTAAATCATATTGAAATTTTTTTTTTAGAACGATTTGATAAAAAACAATCAGAACCTATAGAATGGCTACATAGCTTCGAAGAAGAATGTGTTCGATTTAAGATAAAATCCGATAATTTAAAAATTCAAGCGTTAAGTTTTTATCTTATCGATGGTACAGCTAAAGATTGGTACGAGATTAATTTAAAGAAGATCGGTTTGAACGATTCATGGAACTTCGAAAATTATAAAATGTCTTTATGAAAAAGAAGAAAGAAAAACGTCAAGTCCAAAATTCAGTAAAAAGTCCGCTTGTGTAAAACCATGTTCTCACTGCGAAACCCTCGGCTTTCACAATCGTTATCATTTAGTATCTGAATGTCGTAACAAAAATAAAACTTCTAATCAACAAAAAATAAATGCAACTGATCTCGATTTATGCGAAATCGATCTTGATTTCGAACATTTAAACTAGAGAGCTGGGCGAAGTTAGATCCGCTGATTAAACTAAATGTTGTTATAAATGATAATATTAAAATAAAGGCTATTTATGATAGTGGCTCTAATCTGACATTAATAAATCAACGAATTGCTGACTTGCTGAAGTTGAAATTAATTAAACAAAGAGCGGTGCTAAAAACTATCAGCGGACTTAATTTCACCTCAGCCCGGGCTAAAATTAGACTCCGTATTGGAAACATTACTGATTAATTTACAAGAAATGTAGTCAAGAATAATAATTTCTCTTATGATTTGTTACTAGGTATAGATGCCATCAAGAAATTCAAATTAATACAAGATGAAAATTTGAAAATTTTTCAACGCACCAGTAACGCAAAAATCATAGCATCAGAAGATCTACCTAGTAGTAATCAAAATATAAACTTAACACGTTCGAAACTCGATCAGATTGAGACATCCAGTCATCAGAAGCAAACTACAACTACTTGTAAGAAGTTTGGAAGTGATTACAAAGAAAATTTTAACTTTAATAAATTTGATGTTAATTTGCAACATATTGAACAAGAGGAAACAAACAAGAGATTTTTCTTCTACTAAAAAAGTAAAAGCACATATTTGCTAAAGACAAGTTCGACATAGGTAAAGTTCACTCACGTGAAGCGGAAATAAAACTAATCAGAGATGAATTTGTCACGTCTCGTCCCTACAAATGTTCTATCCCTGATGAAGAAGAAATAAGAAGCCAAATAAAAGGACTCTTGCAGGCTCGGATCATCGAAAAGTCAGACTCACCCTTTGCTTCGCCCGTTGCACTGACCAACAAGAAAGAAGAGAAGAAGAAATCTCGACTCTGTATAGATTTCAGGAAGCTCAACAAATTAGTAGTCCCTGAATGTTTTCCATTTCCTACAATTCAAGATGTAATTGATAAAGTAGCTAATTGTGAGTTCTTCACCGTTTTGGACATCAATTCTGAATTTTGGGGCATATCGCTTCGTGAGCAAGATCGAGAAAAGACCTCTTTTGTAACAAAACATGGTAAATTTATGTTTAAAGTTCTTCCGTTTGGTCTTAAAAATGCTTCGGCCATATTCCAGAGAATATTTTCGAACATTATTCAAAGAAATAACCTGGATGATTTCTGCATCAATTACATTGATGATATTTTAATTTTTTCTAGGGATTGGAAAGATTATCTTCAGCATGTTAACTTTTAAAATTTCTGAACGCTGAAGGATTCAAACTGAAACTAGAAAAATGTTTGTTTGGTGCGAAGTCAGTAAAGTATCTAGAACACAAGTTTTCGAAAAATAAAGTATCACCCACCCAAGATAATTCGATTTCGATTCAGAAACTCCAGAGGCCCTCAGATAAATGAGGTGTTCGGAGTATTTTAGGCTTCATAAATTTTTTAAATTAATAAGTACATAGAAAACACTGCTGTAAAACTGAAACCACTGCATCGTTTATTGAAGAAAGATGTTAAATTCGAGTGGTCAGATGAATGTGAACAAACTTTCAATATGATCAAGAACTGTTTGTGTAGTTCCCCGATTCTGGCTATATACGACATTGACAAGCCTGTCTTCATCGAGACCGATGAAAGGCATCGGAGCGACCCTCAAGCAGCCACAAGAAGACGGCCTACTTCATCCTTTCGCTTATTACTCACGTAAACTTTCAGAATGAGAGAAACGTTTAGATGTCATCCACTTAGAATGTAAATCTATTAAAGAAGCGATTAAGTTTTGGCAATACTACTTAATTGGACGTCACTTCACGGTTTGCAGTGATAACAGACCCTTAGAAAACCTAAAGACGAAAGCCAGATCTGAGGAGATTTTGGGAAATTTGATTCTTTATTTATCCCAGTTTAATTTAAATATTATCTACAAAGAAGGAAAAGAAAACGTTCTGGCTGATCTACTCTCCAGAAATCCAGTCCTCGAATACTTCAAAATGAAGTACTACTCGAATGAAGATGCTATCCAGATCATCAATTTAATAGACTTGTTAGCCATTAAAAAAGATCAAGCCGAGAATCTTTCGGAACTGAAAGGAGCTGAACAGATTGAATCCAAGCAAGGAATAATTTTAAGAAAATTTAAAAAGAAATCAAGAATTTTTGTATCCCAAGCATTTGGAAAAGAAATTATTAAAATTATTCATCAGCATTATGGCCATATCGGTCCAGCCCACATGATAGCCACCATCAGACCGTATTACTACTTCAAGGATCTTGATAAAGCAAATTCATGATTTCTGTAAGAGCTGCAAGATTTGTATTGAGAAAAAGTTCGTCGGAGTCGTGCGATCGGCCTCCTATCCCGTCTCGGTCTAGCCACAGAACCTTTCCAAATCATCACTTGACAGTGTCGGTGGTTTTGGAGGGAACCGCTCTTCCAAACGGTACATGCACATCATCGTTGACCAGTTCACAAGATATGCATGGATCTCAACAACAAAGGGTCAAACTGCTAAAGATTTCATAAATTTACTTAATCCCATAGTTAAGCAAAATAATATCTCAATTCTACTGACAGACCAATATACAGTTATAAACTCAACCCAATTTCTCAAGTATTTGAAAAGAGTTGGAACTCAGATCGTTTTCACGTGCATTGATAATCTCGCATCCAACGGATTAAACGAACGATTAAATTAAACATTAGTTAATCGACTGCGATGTAAAATAAACGATAAAACTAGAAGAGCATGGTCAAACTTGGCAGAAGAATGTGTAAAGGAAAATAATAATACTATCCACAGTTCTACCCATTTTGCACCATCTTATCTATTGCTCGGCCGAAAATCTTCCATATCTCCACTTGATGGGAATACCCCATCTTTTTAAGGAGAAGACAGCAAGATCGCCTTCCAAAATTCAACAAAGAACTTCAACATCAATAAGAAACGGGTTGATAAGAATAGATATGAGCATAATTTCAACGTTGGTGACTTGGTATACGTCGAAAATAGAAATAAGTTGAATCGAAACATGCTTGATCCAGTTCGAATCGGACCATTCCCAGTCGTCAGACAGATTTCCTCGTCTTACTAAGAAGTAGCCAGCGGTAAGAGGAAGAAGATCTCCAACTTGTTCCACTCCAGCATGCTCCTTCCTTACTTTCCACCGCCTCAAGAAGCGACCTCAAGGGGGGAGGTGTAAGGTTGAGCAATCTTCAATCATCAGTTTATCATTTATCAACCTTCATTAACCTATTTTAATTGTTGTTTGCTGTAACTTACTGTTGTATTTACGTGTAATTTAATTCTTTACTTTCATTGTATAAATCACGTTTTAACGATCTTAGATATAAATGACTATAATTTTCATTTATTATATGGAATTTATTATACTATCAAAAGCCAACATTTCTTTTTTTTTTCTTAAAGGTTTTTAACTTACATATTAAGTGTTACGGTACTATGGTTAAACCCTAGTATTTAAAAGATTCAAGATTTTCTGAAATAATTTAAACTTAGCTATTCATTTTAGTATGTGCTTATTTTTCTTTTGGGGGGAAAGGTCCTCCAGCCAGCACCACTAATAAAAAGGACGGCGCACACCAATGGTAACAACATGCTTACAGTTACACATTATAACATAATATTGGTTTTGATGATGTGAACAAATAACAGATAGTGGTTCGGCAATTCTTATTTAAAACCATTTGCTTAGAATCTTGGCGATCCTATTGGTCTCTAACTTTCAGAAAAAAAAATATTGCAAACATAACTATATAACATCTCAAAAAAGGTGATAAATTTTAGTTTGTGAGCTAAAATAGCTTAGGAAAGACTTCATGGGAAGTTCTTCAAAGTGAGCCACTCAGGCACTCCGCGCCCGACGGAAGGCTTTGAGGGGAGCCCCAAGAAGGGTTCACCCTTATAGCAACAAGAGGCAAGAAGGCTTAAAAACTAACCATGCAATAAAATTCCAGCTTCTCTAATAGGTTGTTATTTTGTTTTTTTTGTGCTCTTATTATGTAACTTCTTGGAAATCGCTGATCAGTGTCTCTAATGGGAACTCCACTTCATTGTTCGATTACCTTTCTTTCTCCATGTTTAAATATTCTATTTTCTTAAATTTTACATTTAGTTTTTAATTATTTCTAGTTGTAAATTTGATTTCGCTATTTTGTATGTTATAACTTTTGTTTTAAATTTATAATTAAGTAGTTTTAAGGCGTTTTAAATTATTTTCTAAATTTAGGTTTGCTTTATATTTTTAATTATTGTATCTGAATTTATCTTTAGAATTAAGTAGTTTGTTAAATTGTTTTTGATTAATTATAATTCAGTTAATTATTCATAATATGACTATTTTTTTATTACTATATTTTGTCTGAGTAACATTTATTAACAATTTCTTTTCGTGGGAAGAAAAGTGTTATGTGGGAGCATTTGAGAAGATTGACAGAGTGATTGCAAAGTGTAATATTTGTAAAGATAAAGGTAGTTACAAATCACCATGACCAAATCAGTTGCATTTGTTGTAGGCCTTTCATCTCAAATAACTATTGAACCGCAGATAGAAGCATTTGAAACACTGGAGGAAGACCTGGAAATGCATTCTTTATCTAGTCTGGAACAACCGGCGTCATATAAATCAAAAGGTAAGGTGCAATCAAGGTTGCATCCTTTTACAATTAAAAAAATCTCAGAGAGAAAAAAAAAATTGACCATGGCCTAATGAAGGTTTTTATTCATGATAATCAACCATTTTCAATTAAGGGAGAGAGTTAAAAAAAAAATTAGTATTAATAAAATATAGTAAAGTATTGTTTAGTATTATTATTATTATTATTATTATTATTAGCTTCTCTTATTCAATCAATCAACTGTTACATGTCAATTTAAGTATAAACATTAAAATTTATATATAATTTAAAAACATTTACACATTAAATTTTTAATGTTATACATAATATAATATTATAATAATAATAATAAAGCTTTATTGACATCATATTTATGACAAAAGCCTCTCCCTTAGGAGGTAAAATGGAGTTCAGCTCCAAAATAATTTAACAGAATAGAAACTGGCTAGTAAAAATACAAAATAAAATATACAATATTCTTTGTAAAGCACTAAACCAAAAACAAAACTACAAACAAAACAAAACTTTTTTTTTTCCTTTTTCTTTTCTTTTCTTTTGTTCCTATAAATTATTTATAATTTTCAACCAACAGTCTCTGTCCCTGGCCACTTTCATCCAATTGGTTCCTACTCTTCGGGTAATTTCGTCCCTCCACCTCATGTGCTGCCTTCCCCTGCTTCTCACTTGGCCGATCGGTGTCCACTCGGTGCTGCTTTTCGACCATCTTTCATCCTTGACTCTCGCCAGGTGTCCAGCCCACCTCCATTTCTGTTTTTGGGCTTCCTTGCTGAGGCTTCTAACTTTTACACTAGTTAGGATATCTCGGTTCTTAATCTTCTCACTTCTTCGGATTCCTGCCATACTCCTTAAAAGTTTCATTTGGATGGTGTCTAGTTTCGCCCGTTCCTTTTTTGTTATTGACTAAGTCTGAGCGCCATACAGGATTAAGGGGTAAATACAAGACTGCAGGACTTTAGCTTTTAGTTCTATAGTGAAATTACCCTTAAAGATTTTTTTTAAGGAGCAGTATTTTATGCCATCCTATTTTATCCTTCTGTCCAGTTCTTTGCTGTATTTTTTTTCTAAAGAAATTTCTTGTCCTAGATATATGAATTGATTTGAGTATTCTGTTATTTGTTCTCCTATTGTTATATGTTGTTCTTCCGTATTTGTAATTACTTTCGATTTTTGGTAATTGATTTGTAAACTATATTCTTTACTCTTATCAATTAGATCATTAATTATTTTAAGCAAATCATTTTTTCTAGGAGCTAATAAAAAAATGTCATCTGCAAACCTTAAATTATTTAAGCACCTACCATTTATTTGAATTCCTCTTCCTTCCCATTCAAATTCCTTAAACAGTTTATTAATGAGGCAGTTGAAGAGAATTGGTGATAGAGGGCATCCTTGTTTCACTCCTCTTTTAAATACTAAACTTCTTGCCTTCTCTATCAACAGCTACAAAAGCCTTCCCCTTTCTGTATATTTCTTTGATTATTTCTATATATAGGTAATCTATTCCTGCTTCTGCTAGAGCTTCCCATATATTACTGTTGATTGACAGAGTCGAATGCTTCATGAAATCGATAAAGTAAATATACAGCGGTATGTTGTATTCAATGGATTTTTTCAATAATTTGATTGATACATTGTAGGTTGTCTATGTGTGCTGAATGATGGGCGGAAACCGACTTGCTCTGAGAATGCCATGATCTTCATAAATCTTGTTAATAATCCTGTTTTTTATTATACTGCAGAATATTTTGTATGTGGTTTGTGTCAGTGAGATTGGCCGGTAGTTTTCTATTTTATCCTTAAATATAATATTTAAAAGCAATAAATAATTTTATTGATTGAACTCATTTTCTATACTACCTATTACATATACCCATATCCGCTTAAGGCAAGAAAGTAATTTCTGAAAGTGAAGGTTTACTTCATAAACAATTGATGTTTAGAAATATTAAATATTTTGACAAATTTTAATGTGTTAGGCAATAATTAAAAGAAAAAAGAAAATCTTGAAATTTTATTTATTTAGTGTTTTGAACAAAAAAAAAAAAATCTTGAAATATTTGGTTTTCAACTCCATAACTGATTAATTAATTAATTAATTTATTTTTTTATGGGACAAAATTCTGTTGGCTCTCCACAATAAGCTGCATTATTTTACTGGTTAGAATTTAGAATAAAGAGGAGTTATCTTCTTAATACAAAATAATGCTTGATAGAGACTATTAGCAGCATCTTGTGGCCAACAGATTTCAAGTGAGTTTTGATTGACTGCTAGACAAGGTGAGGTCGTTTCGATCAACTGGCATTTGTCCAGAAAATAAAAAATCTAGTCTGTGAATTAAAACACCTGAATGTGATTCAGAAAAACTCTGTTTTTTTTTTTTTTTTTATTCACATTGAATATCCCCACAACTTTCCTTTTTTAATGACAGATTTTTTTTTTTTTTTTTTTTTTTCTACAGCTCTATACTGCTTTTTATTTATTTATTTTTTTAACAAAACAAACTTAAATTAATATTTATTTATAAATATACCTTTGCAATACAAATGTGTGTACTACTGATCGCCAACTAAATTTACTATAATCGTAAAAGGTAACTCCATATCAAATGAAGCAAGAAACAAATTGTCGGCCACCAATATAGTTAGATTTTGTACTGGCTTGTTCTAATGATGGGTATGAGCTATTCAATAAAATTTCATTCTATAACATAGTTCATGATTAATGTCCTGGTAAGATTTTTGGAATTTTACAATTTTTATCAAATATAACAGGAAGCAATCTTTGGAATAAATTATATGGTTTCAGTTTACAATGCTAATAATTTACTTTAATATGTTTGGCCTCCTGAAATAAATCAATTAAACGCCAAGTACTGATATGTGGTAAGGAAACATGTCTTAAATACAATATAATAAAGCATTATTATTGCCAAATGGAAATTTTCTAATAAATAAAAAGGATAAATAACAAAACTATTTTTTTTTTCTTCCAAAGCCAATATTTTGTTATCATTGATAGTTTGGCAATCATTATCATTATTCATAGTTTTTATCATGATCAAAAATCTTGAAAATTTCCAGTTTCTTAAGGCTAAATCTCTCCTCTGTAGTACCAAATGTTGCCAACACGTAGCGTACCAAAATAAACAAAATTTAGATTCCTCCTCGAATCTCAACGGATCATCCGATTTTGGTTCTGTAAAGTTAATTTTGTTTTATATTTCCGTAGAATTTATGTATCTATTTTAGAAGGCCATATATGGGATATTTACAATTTTAGGTTAAAAAAAAACAACTACTTTCTAGTATTTTTGAAAGAAAAGTCAACTAATAGGCAAGTGTAGAATAATAAAATATAAATATTAGCGAAAAAATTTTTTAATTATACGAACAACATCGGCTGAAACCGATTTGATTTTAAGTCTTTTTCAGGTAGCGTCTACATCTATCATGACTAGAGTAGCCTCAAACTACAAATCTAAAATAACATTTCAATCGAAGGTTGTTTTGGAATTAAAAATAGAATTTTCACGATTCAAACTAAAAATTTCGAAAAATTATAAAAGTAAACAATAATTAAAACTATATAACTGTAGCGTTGTTACTTTTATATTTAGCAGGTGATCCAAAGAGGTAAGAATCACCTGCTAAATATAAAAGTAACAACGCTACAATTACCAAAAAAAAAAAAAAAAAAACTGCAAACTTATTGTAAATATATAAAAAAAATGCGGGGTGCATCAAATATAAGAAGGAATTAGGAAAAATCACGTTAGAAGTATGGCAGAGGATAAGCGATTATAAACAGTAATCCCCTACCTTCCGCCCTAGGTATAAAGCCTTGCTCTAGCCAGCCTTATTTTGGAGGGCCTACAACTTTGTTGTTCTAGTTCACTTCCCCAATGATGATTTTATTGACTAGAATTATAGAACATTGTTCATATATAACGGGAAAGGATATAAATAAAAACATTATTTTATTATTAATTTATATAAAAACTAGTTTGAAAAAAAAAAAAAAAAAAAAGAATCCACAGACAATAAAGTATTATCTATTTCTATTAATAATTAAAAAATTTAAATTACTTATGCTGTATTACTGCACATAAAAAAAAAAATATATATTATGAACAAATATGATATATTATTTTTGCATAAATGTTGCTTATTCTTAATGCTGATTTCATATGAAAGTGATGAGTACAAAAAGATATTGAATTTTTCAATTGAATGAGTTTATAAAATAACACCAATATGGAACACCAACACACAGAGAGTCAACTTGTAGGTCTAGCCGGCCACAAATATCAAATCTTCCTGTATATTTTTTGTAGCTGATTTCGAAAAAATATTGTTTAAAAAATAAAGGACCTTTGGTTTTTTAAATATGATGTTAATCTTACAAATAATAACCAATACTATTCAAGTTTATCTGGGCTTTGCAGCCCGGATTAATTAATTAAATTACTTTAACAAGTTTGAATTTCAAAACTGGTCGCGGTTTAGTGTGCTGGTATGGTTATTTTACGAAACTTGATCATAACTTTATATATAGGTTCTTATAGTAAATTTAATAAGCCTTCAGATAAAAAAAAGAAATTTCGGATCGAACTATTAGTTTTGGGACTACTGAGTGGTGATTTAGGTGTTTTCGCAGAAAGAAAAAACTCATTTTTCTATCTTACGTTTTGCCATAGGAATCCATAGTCAAGATTATGCAAGGTTCGGGTAAAAAGAAGGTAGAAAAGACAAGCATTCCCTAGACGGCATAGGATCAAAGGAATTATCAACATTTCCAATACAACGTAGGTTTAAACAACAATGGCCTGGTAGGACAACGTGTTTACAACCATTTCTTTGTGAAATTGAAATTTTTTTTTTTTTTTTTTTGATTTTGATTAATCCTTTTAATGGTTTCACAAGAGTAGTTTCATTTCTCATTTATCGACATATCATACAGAATTGGCTTATTTTGACAATTTCCTCCTTCGAAAACCCTTATCTCAAAGTAAAGGTAATAATAAATTTAGGGGCTTTCTGATAGCTTGACTATATATAATCCCGCCCCGAACCCCCACCGCCACTCTTCTATATCGTACCTTTTTAGCAAAAAGAGTAAACGGGAAGGAATCGTTAGCGTTAAAAAACTTCTTCAGCCTCCCGTAGAATGAGTTAACAACGAATTAATATCCTTCCGCCGCCAAGGATGTCCTTCGCCCTCGAAAAAACGTCAGATCCTGGCAGATCTGTAAAACAGTGTGTAAGGACATCCTTGGCCACTCTCTCCATCCACAATTAGAATTAGCTTAACATTCAACATGAGTTAAATAGTCGAATATTTTTAAAAAAGTGTCCCTTTTACGTCCAAGATCTTAAAACCGTTAAATATTTTAAAACAATATCCTGGAGGACAACAATGGAGGATGTTATCCTTCGGATAACCTAAAAAGAACAAAAAAGCTAATTCTAATTGTGGATGGAGAGAGTGGCCAAGGATGTCCTTCCTTGGCCTCAAAATCTGTAAAACAGTGTCCTTAAAAACAGAAGCCATCTCTTAATCCCGCCCCGAACCTCCACCGCCACTCTTCTATATCGTACCTTTTTAGCAAAAAGAGTAACGGGAAGGGTCGTTAGCGTTGAAAAAACTTGAATCTTCAGCCTCCCGTAGAATGAGTTAACAACGAATATATCCTTCCGCCGTCTTAAAACGGTTAAATAGTCGATAATATATTTTAAAAAGTGTCCTTTTTTAGGTCCCGCGATCTTAAAACCGTTAAATATTTAAAACAATATCCTGGAGGACAACAATGGAGGAAGTTATCCTTCGGATAACTTAAAAAAACGTTAAAACAGCAATCCTTAAGGACGAAAAAGCTAATTCTAATTGTGGATGGAGAGAGTGGCCAAGGATGTCCTTACACACTGTTTTACAGATCTGCCAGGATCTGACGTTTTTTCGAGGCCGAAGGACATCCTTGGCCACTCTCTCCATCCACAATTAGAATTAGCTTTTTTTTCGTCCTTAAGGACTACTATTTTTAAGTTACCGAAGATAACTATCTGTTATTGTTGTCCTCCAGGGATATGTTTTAAAATATTTAAACGGGTTATATATAAATATATATAATATATATATATTATATATATATATATATAATATATAGCTATATATAATATATATATATATATATATATTGAAACAAATGTGGACTGTATATTTAAAAAAAAAAAAGAAAAAAAAAAAAAAAGAAGAAGAATGAAACTTTAAACTGGTTTGTGGCACAAGAAGATGAGTAAAATTTCACTCACCAGACTTCGTGTCTTCTCTAGGAGAATTTAGCCGCTTCCTGGTTACAAAATTGCGGCGAAGAGATCTCTGACGCCGCGAAATGTTGACGACTGACGTCGGACCGAATTTCAAAGGTTTAAACCACTAAATGATAGAAAAACTGAAACTTTACTCATTTACTACTAAGGTGGAGACAATAGCAAGGAGACTAGTTCACAGGGAAGCGTATAAACAAAAAACAGATGTTACAAAAAAAAAAAAAAAAAAAATGGCTAAGTCCGTGGTTACAAAAAAAGGTTTAAACAAATAGATAATGAGAAAAAAAGGAAAACGCTTATATATGCCTTAACATACCGCCCACCAAAATGGGGAGGAGTCTCCCATTTTCAGAGATAATCAAAGGGATAAGGGAGTTAAAGGAAGAAAGAAAAAGTAAAAATAAATAAATAAATAAAATAAAATAAAATGAACATGCAATTGTACAATAATTATTCAGATAGAGTCATTCCGGTGAGGGAATGACTTCTTTGACGGGTCGCGAGAAGACGCCGTCAGCAGTGCGGAGAGTCACCACCCAGGTATTGCCATCAGGACCAGGATGCAAAGCGTGGATGTGAGCCGAAAATAGGAGTTCAGAGTTCTGAAGTCTGCCGCCCACCCTGAGAATGCCGACTTCGTCGAGAAAAGGAGACAAATGTCCTAAACAGGGAACAGGTTTTTATTCGACAGAATGAGACGGATTCGTTCAGTGAACCGCGAACCCTCTACTAGACGTACAATTACCAAAAAAGATTGTTCAATTTCGGAGGTGGTTAGTGTACCTTGAGAGTTCGTTTTCGATTTCGAACGCTTTCGGCAATTCAGAGCAAATCGCAACATCCAGGCTACCACCCGCTGTAGACGTAAGAGTGAGGAGAAATGGGTCATAATGTATGGATCAGCAGGTACACTATTGGCAGCGAAAAGCACATGTGAAGTGGATTTTAACTCGGGGATCGAAGTTGAGGGAGCAGATGGTGGGGTATATGGCGGAGGCCAACTTGCTTGAAAGTCCGACATAAATGGAGGGCCATGTGACGAAAGAGAGGACGCAACAGGCTCAGGCAGCAAATTAGGATTCAGCCCTCGAGTAGCCATATCAGCTGGGTTCAGAGCCGAACTGATATGCGACCTAATGGTGCATTTACCGTTGAAGGGTATCACTCTGTGTACAAACAAATCTTCAGAAGTTTACCAATTTAAGCCCGAAATTTTCAACGACATGTCCTCATCATTCAAAACAAAAAGGGATTAGCAATGTTCCTCAGGGAGATCCTCAAGAACTTGAGGGTGACTTGTGGACCATTTGCGGAGCTCAAATCCGCTTAATCTCAGCAATTTGGTTAATGGCGACCGCAGGAAACTAACAGACAGGACATCATTAGCGTCAGTTATTATGTCATAGACATAAGTTTGATTCATTAAGGCTACTGAAACCAAGGGGACAGCGGAACCTTCATCCTTTACAAGTTGATGCAGCACGCGCATGGCCAGGAACGATGAAGGGGCCAAGCCGTATGTTACGGTGTTTAGCTGCGCCTCTTCGACTCGCGAATTGTTGTCCGGAGTCCAAAAAATGTGTTTTAGGAGGCGGTCCTGTTCGTGAACGAGCTCTTGACGATACATCTTTTGTATGTCACAGCACAAGGCAACTTTAGCGAACCGAAATTTAACAGGACGGCTGAAACGTCAGATTGTAACTTGGGCACCTCTTCAACAAACGGTCGTTTTAAAGTAACGCCAGAAGAATCAGGGCTTGAGGCATTAAATACCACACGCAATTTGCGTTACCCTGATTGGTAAATTTGGTGTACCACATGATGCGGATGATGTACGAAGAAGGCGTGGAAGCCTTGGACATGTGGTCGAGCTGGGCGTACTCCTGCATGAAGTTCTGGTATTCTGAAGCAAGCTCAGGGGTTTTATCTAATCACCTTTGCAAATTTAACAAGGAAGCGTATGATTTAGAAGAATTACTCTGAGCCGGAGTAGCATCGGGCTTCATAGGCAGGGATACGGAGTACCGGCCATCCGGATGTTGTTGGTGAGTATCAGTTACGGATGCATGAACATGCTCGATTGCCCAGAATTTCGAAAGGTGCTGAGAAAGTTCAGCAGAAGAAATGAGCGACGTGATGCTCGATTAGGGAGTCTGGGAGTTCATAGGACCAACAATTGTCCAACCAAATATAGTGCTCACAGCTACGGGACCATTCGTGTGTTTGACAATATGTTCAGGGGACAATAACTGTGGGTAGACGTCAGCACCTAGTAAAATTTCAACCCGATCGGGTCGGTGGAAGGTTTTGTCAGCTAATTAAAGTTGAATGAACGATTGAGAAATCGTAGGAGGCAGTTCAACAGTTGGCAAATGCTCGACGATATTAGGAATTACCGATAAATTCGCGCTAACATGCTGGGTCGAGTATGAGGAGACTATGTTGCACGATACGGTGCCATATGAGGTTGACAGCGAACCGCCTATTCCACTTACCAAAATAGGAGCATGATTCACTTTGAGACCAAGTGATCGAGCCAGACTTTGTGAAATAAATGAGCTTTGAGGGTCAGGTCGTCATGACCCCTCGTATTGGACATAACCAAGAAAGCTATTACGGTAGTTGCAAGCTCGAAAGGTACCCAGCATGTTTTACAATAGAAGCTGGGAACTATTTTGGGAAGGTCGAAGCTAGTGCAGCTACAGGAAACAAGAGCATTAGCAGTAGTTGGCTCGGTCATTGCATATAATGAATGAGTGGGAACGTTGGCATTAGGCTGGAGAGGAAGCGAGGATGCAACAGCGTGTGATGATTTCTGGACTTCCGCATACCTTCTTTCCTCTAGTCTATTCGGGCCCCTGTTTCGGTGAACAATCACGGAAGGCTACAAAGACAAAGAAAATATTTATGAATATATTACAATGGATCTAATAAGGTATTTGATCGGAAAAGGGAGTGTGTGCGTTTTAAAACGCCTTTACTGCGAAATAAGTATATTTTGCAACTTATGATTCCATTCTATTAATTTTTTTTCTGTTTAGTGATTAAATTGTTGAAAGGATATATATAGATATTTACAAGCTTACAAACAGAAAACGGCTAGGTGTATGAATTAATTTATACAAAACATTATTGAAACGTTTTATCCCAAAAAAAATTCGTACTTTATTTTTGACATTGACTATATCTTGAAAATGGTAGACTCTAAAAAAATATTTTAAAAATTAAAGCTGATTATATTTCCTATAAAATTGATTGTGTATAAATTTGTCAAAATTCTAATGGTTTTCGAGATATACGTACTTTTGCTTCTAGTACCTTCCCCGATCGTTCCTCAGAAAAAATTACATAATCCAAATTGTAGAGCATTGAATTTAATTTTTCATTTCATATAAGTTTTTGGTTTTTGAAGCAAATGTTTAAGAAAAAGTGAGGTAAACATTTTTTTCTATTTCGATATATCGATTTTTAATAACATATATCTCGAAAACCATTGGAATTTTGACAAATATGTAATGAATTAATTTTATAGGAAATTCAATTAACTTTAATATCGATCTGAAGCATATTTTTCTTGAGTCCACCGTTTTCGGTGCTCAACCTCCAGGGTCGGTGACTTTTAGTAAGTTTATCTTCTAATTACTCCTGGCGAAGCTGTGAAGTCAAAAATTATCGCATTTTTCATGCAATCTACACACCTCATTTTAACACTCTTTGACGAGGGTCGCACTTTTCTCCGAAAACAGCTATATCACCTCGCAGTTGGCTACAGTTCCGAAACTAATAGTTCGATCCGAAATTTCTTTGTTTTCATCTGAATGCTCAATAAATTTACTATAATAACCTATATATCAGAGAACTCGTCAAGTTTATGATCTAGTTTCGTAAATAAACCTATACCGAGCACACTAAAAACCGCGACCTGTTTTGAAATTCAAACTTGTTAAAGTAATTTAATTAATTAATCTGGGCTGCAAAGCCCAAATAAACTTGAGAGTATTGGTTCTTATTTGTAGGGTTAACATCATTATTAACCTTAGGTCCTTTATTGTTTATACAATATTTTTCGAAATCAGCAACACAAAATATATAGGAAAAGATGATATTTTTGGCCGGCTAAACCTACAAGTTACCTCTCTCATTCAATTGAAAAATTCAGTAACTTTTTGTACTCATAACTTTCATATGAAATCAGTAAAAGTAATAAAGCTTTTTGATTTGGGCATTAACAAAGTAAATAATTTTAATGAATACAGCTCTTAATACAACTATTCCTTATTAAGAATAAGCAACATTTATGCAAAGATAATAATTCATATTTGTTCATAGTATATATTTCTTTAATGTGCAGTAATATATTCACTCGAGCGGTTTTACAGTCGCTAAATCAATATTGATTATTGTTTTTTAGAGGTGGTCCTATAAAAATGATTTTGAAATCAACTCAGCATTTTTTTAGAAAAATAAAAAAACAGTTAATAAAAATCACTGTTATATAACCTTCCATTTTAAACATATTTATAATTATGATAATCTAAAATCTCCATGGTAACTAAATCTAAATTATTAACTAAAATAATTTACATATACAGTGAACTCTCGATGTGTCGTACTTCGATAAGCTTAATACTACTATTAAAAGTCATCGCCTCTATAACTCGAACACAAATTAAAAGAATTTCCAGCTCATAGTTACACCAGTTGCTTATTATAAGTTATTCACTCGAGTGAATAATTTTACAGTGGCTATTGTAAATTCTTTCAATTAACAAAAAATTAAAACTGATTTGCAAAGTGGATAAATGAGAAAGAAGTTGGGCGTTTGTTGCTAGTGAATTCCGTAATCCGCGTAGTTCTCTGACATTCAACCACATCTAAAGAATAAAGAAAAGATCGCCACTGGTGGATCCGAGGCGGTAAGTCTGACTTTTAAGGCACCCTCAGAAAAAAAGTGCAGTTCAGTTTGAAAGTTTTTTTTTTTATGATAAATTGGTACCGGGTATTTAATTTTCTGTATCAATGATTTTATATGTATGTACAAACACACATTTCCCATTAATGAAAAATGTACGTAATGATTTCAAAATCCTATTTGGTGTTCATTTTTCCCATTTACACGCAGATAAGTGGAATAATAACCTCGATAATTCTTTGTTCAGTAAGTCGAACTATTTTTCAGGGTAGCTTGAAGATCGAGAATTGACTATATAAACAAAAATACACTCGCCACTAAAAAGTAAAATAAAAATAATTTTTAGAAAAAACAAAACAAAACCGACTTCAAGATTAAGCCTACATAAACAAAATTGAACTAAAAAATAAAAAATAATATTTTAATTGCTTCGAAACAAAAACCATTAAATGACAATTAACGAAATTATCGATACGATTGTTTTTTTGTTTTTCTAAAAATTATTTTTTTGTTTGTGGATTCCTTTTCTTTTTTTCAAATAGTTTTATACAAAATTAAAAATAAAATATTGTTTTTATTTATATCCTTTTCCCGTTATATGTGAACAATTATATAATCCTAGTCAATAAAATCATCATTGGGGAAGTGAAATAAAACAAAAGTTGTAGGCCCTCCAAAATAAGGCTGGCTAGAGCAAGGCTTTATACCTAGGGCGGAAGGTAGGGGATTACTGTTTATAATCGCTTATCCTCTGACATACTTCTAACGTGATTTTTCATAGTTCCTTCTTATATTTGATGCTCCCCGCATTTTTAAATATATTTACAATAAGTATGCAGTTGTTTATTGGTTATATAGTTTTAATTATTGTTTACTTTTATAATTTTTCGAAATTTTCAGTTTTAATCGTGAAAATTCTATTTTGAGTTCCAAAACAACCTTCGATTGAAATGTTGTTTTACATTTGTAGTTTGAGGCTACTCTAGTCATGATAGATGTAGACGCTACCTGAAAAAGACATAAAAACAAATTGCATAGAAATTCGTATTTATGGGTTTCGGCCGGTGTTGTTCGTATAATTAAAGTTTTTTTTTGCTAATATTTATGACTATTTATGACTTTGCTAAAAATGACGGAGTCAAAATTGTAGAGTATTAAATTTTTTTTAAATTCATATACTTTTAGGCACTTGAAGCAAATATTAAGTGATATACCAATTTGTTTTTCTCGATAATTATCGATTTTTAATAACGTCTATCTTAAAAACCATTGAGATTTAAACAAATATGTGTAGAAACAATATTATAGGAACTATAATTAGCTTTAATTTTGATTAAACTCCGTAATCCCAATCATGCCCTCTGAAAATGTCAAAATCGTCATATTTTGCCAAAACATAAATATTTAGTGTGCTGGCAAGGATGTATTACGGAATTTGATCGAAATTTCGTATAAAATGCCTAATAGTAAATTTAACCAGGTTTTAGTTGAAAAAATGAAAGTTCAGATCGGAGAAATAGTCATGGAGTTATAGTGAAAAATGTGCCAAAAAGAGCTTGGATTTCAAAACACTAAGCTGTTTTTAGCGTACTGGCGTAGATATTTAACGGGACTTGATCAACATTTAATATACAGGTTCTTATAATAAATTTAACCAGCTTTTAGATGGAAAAACTTAATTTTGGATTCAACTATTGTTTGTTTGTTTGTTTGTTGGGGTTTATAGGCATAAAACCCTAGGGTCATCAATGCCTGTGTAGTTATGTATATATAGGAGATTCAACTATTAGTTTTGGAGTTATAGCTAAAAGAGTGCCGACAAACGTTTATTCGTGAAGAAGTGCTGAAATGGGGGGATGTAGAGTGCATTAAATATGCGATTATTTTTTGCTTCACAGCATTAGGAGTAGTTGGAAGGTAAATATACTAAAAATCCCCGACCATGGAGGAACGAGAATCCCCAGTTAAAGGTGGGGGAAGGGGAGAAGACCCCCTGTTTCAGTTTTTCGTTTATACCTCGAAAGCAGTAGACTCTAGAAAAATATGCTACGAATCAAGATTAAAGCTAATTGAATTTCCTATAAAACTCTCTCTTTACATATTTGTTTAATTCTCAACGGTTTTCGAGATATAAGGTATTAAAAATCGATAACCCAAACTAACTATTATATTATATTATTTCTGATTTCTTAGGCTAGGTTTAAGCTATGGCGTTCGGACGCGAATTTTTTTTCCGTCGGAGCTGGCGACACGTGGTTAGAATGAGACGTTGTTATTAGGGCGGTAGCGTCCAGCGTTAGACGTCGGGACGTCGTCCACATTTTTCTAACGTCGGATGTCGGCGGGCCGGCGTTCGGACGCCCCACCTCGACGTCCAAGGTCACCAATGAAACACATTGGTCCCCTGATGGGGGTTCGGAAAAGCTACAGTATAAAGATAAGCATCCGACGTTTTTTTAACGTCAGCGTCCGCGGAAAAAAACGTCGCGTCCGAACGCCATAGTATAAACGTAGCCTTACTTAGCACTTTTTCCGCAACACTTCTTTTAACTCCCATTTATCTTCTGTATCTTCCCTTTGTCATGACCCCAAAGTTTTAGATTCTAAAATTCCTTGGAGGTCCTTTCATGATTTAATTTTTAAAATTATTTGGCGACATTTTTTTTTCTCGATTTTATAACATTTTCGAGGAGTATCTTGCATTTGCAATCCCGGTGTCAATATGGTTGTTTGTTTCAAGGCCCGGTCGAATAAGGATTTCACTTATGAAATGAAGCAATAAAACTGAATTTTGGCATAGGCCTTTGTTTCACTTTCTAAATAAGGGGTGCAAAGTTACTGATCTCAGGATCTTAGCATAATTAAATATATTTTTAAATAAATTAAAATTTCAGAGGTCACAATAATAATTTTGTTTCAAGTATTTCGATTTATATGCCTTGGGCATCAATCAAGAACATTTTACCGCAATACATTTTTTTCAGCAATTCATTTTGTAGAATGTGGAAATGCCATAAAGGAAACAAATCAACCGAGAATAATATGTAGAAATAGAGAAACCAAAGAATCAACACATTTTTTTGACAAAGTGATAGGTCGCCAAAGCTATTTTTAGAAGAAATAATAATGAATATCAAAATAGACAGTTATAGGCACTGCAAGATTTTTTTTTAGTTAACAAAGCATAAAATTGTATAAAGAAGCACAAAATATGAAAACTCGTTAGGTCCAATGTCAAGTTTTTAAAAGGACTGAGAAAGAAATATCTTATGTAATATGAAAGTAGTTTTGGAAATATGAAAACAATACTTTGGAACAAATTCTTTTCTTTTTTTTTTTTTATTTATTGATTTTTTTTTTTTAAGTTTCTAAAGAACGAAATAAAATAGACTAAGTAAGTAGGCTATTCAAATACGAGAATGATTGTACTTGTTCTGAAAGAATTCATTTAAATAAGATATGGAATAAACAAATTAACAATAAACAGCAATGAAAGGTAAACTTACCTGAAAGAATAATTAATTTAAACGTTATTGGGCTACTACTATTGTAACAATTAACACAGTCTAAGGTTTCTACTTAGATAACCTAAAATAGAAGGCATAAACCATATGAAAATATAATAATTTACATCTCGGGGCACTTTTTCGAAAGAATGAAGTGATTACACAACTATGAAAGCTTCCTTATTCCTTTTTCTACAAACGACTTCGTAAAATGATGAAGAAAGTTTCCTCATTATTCGAAAAGGTCGTACTCTGTCGGTTTTTTTCCTCTTAAGTTTGCTACCGTTTTCGATATGGACAAGGTCACTTGGAATCCGTGAGAAACACGATTTTTGTATATCCTTTTTTTTGTTAATTTAAAAACTACGGTTAGGATTTATAAAAGCTCTCTGCCTATCTTCAGTTAAATTATTACTGAAATCTGGTTCGACTGGGGTAATAGTTAATTGTTTTCCATAAAGGAGGAATGCTGGATCTAATTTTGTTGAACTAAGAATTTTCCGGTTATAATGCTGAACATATTCCTATGCTAGGGTGGATCAAGCACGCTTACACCCTCCATTGATTTTGCATCTTATTTCGTTGAGAAGAGACTGATTCAAACGCTTATTAAGACCATTCGAACATACCCATTAGGGTTAAATGTCCCCTCACTCTTGTGTGTTTCTGCCTCAAGAGATCGCAGCACCTACGGGGTCAATTTTAGATTCCTCCTAATTAAGAAACCAATAGACAATTTTCAGATCTGAAAAAGGTTTTATTAATAAAATGGCCATAGATTTTGATGTATCTATTTTATAAGATCATATATGTGATATTTACAATTTTAGATTCAAAAAAACTACTTTCTAAGATTTTTGAAAGTCAACTAATAGGCAAGTGTTGAATAATAAAATATAAATATTAGCAAAAAAAAAATTTAATTATACGAACAACACCGGCTGAAACCCATAAATACGAATTTCTATGCAATTTTGTTTTTTATGTCTTTTCAGGTAGCGTCCCTACATCTATCATGACTAGAGTACGCCTCAAACTACCAATGTAAAACAACATTTCAATCGGAAGGTTGTTGTGGAACCTCAAAATAGAAATTTCACGATTAAAAAAACTGAAAATTTCGAAAAATTCTATAAAGAAACAATAAATTGTAAACTATATAACCAATAATAAACAACTGCCTACTCTATGTAAATATAGTTTAAAACTTGACGGGGGGGAGATCAAAGATAGAGAAGGAACTATGAAAAATCAGCGTTAGCAGTATGTCAGCGGATAAGCGCTATTCTAAACATGTAAACCCTACCTCCGCCCATAGGTATAAAGCCCCCCCCCCCCCCCCTTTGCTCTAAGCCAGCCTTATTTGTGGAGAGACTACAACTAGTTGTTTTATTGTCAATTCCCCATGATGATTTTATTGGACTAGGATGTAGTATAATTGTTCACATATCACGGGGAAAGGATATAAATAAAAAACAATATTTCTTTTTAATTTTGTATAAAACTATTTGCAAAAAAAGAAAAGGCATCCACAAACAAAAAAATAAATTGTTAGAAAAAAACAAAAAAACCAATCGTATCGCTAATTTTCGGTAATGGGTCATTTATGGTTTTTGTTTCGAAGATATTAAAATATATTTTTTATTTTTTATTTCAATGTTTTGTTTATGTTAGGGCTTAAGTCTTTGCAGTCGGTTGTTTGCGTTTTGTTGTTTCTCTAAATTATTTTTATTTTACTTTTTAGTGGCGAGTGTATTTATTGTTTTTTTTTTTAATATTTTAAAAGGGGGGGGGTCTCCAAAAAGTTCTCGAGTCTTTCAAGGCTACCCTGAAACAATGTTCGACTTACTGACGCAAAAGAATTATCGAGTTTATTATTCCACTTATCGCGTGTTTGTAAATGGCGAAATTGAACACAAAATAGTATTGAAAATCAGTACGTACATTTTCATTAATGGGGAATTGTTTCGTTGGACATACATATAAAATCACTTGATACAGAAAATTAAATACCCGCGGTACCCAAATTATCATAAAACCTTTTCAACTGAACTGCACTTTTTTCTGAGGGTGCCTAAAAGTAGATCGTTACCGCCTGCCACCAGTGGCGGATTCTTGTTCTTATTACGTTAGGATGGTTTGAAACAGCGAACATAGCGGCGGAAATTCGGAATTCACTAGCAACAAACACGCCCAAAACTTCTGTCTCATTTATCCACTTTGCAAATCAGTTTTAATTTTTGTTTTAAAATTGAAAGGAATTTACAATATGCCACTGTAAAATTATGCATCGAGTGAATAACTTATAATAAGCAACTGGTGTAACTATGAGCTGGACAGTCTTTTAATTGGTGTTCGGAGTTATAGATGCGATGACTTGTTAATATGTATTAAGCTTATCGAAGTACGACACATCGCTTTTGGGGGGAGAAGATGTCACTGTATATGTAAATTAATTTTAGTTAATAATTTAGATTTCGTTACCATGGAGATTTTAGCGTATCATAATTATAAATATGTTGTAAAATGGAAGGTTATATAACAGGGATTTATATATACTGTTGTTTATTTTTCTAAAAAAAATGCTGAGTTTGATTTTCAAAAATCATTTTTATAGGACCACCTCTAAAAAAAAAACCACCATAATCAATATTGACTTTAGCGACTGTTAAAACCGATCGAGGGACATATATTCCGCACATTGAAAGAAATATATACTTGAAACAAATATGAATTGATTATCTTTGCATAAATGTTGCTTTATTCTTAATAAGGAATAGTTGTATTAAGAGCTATGTATTCATTAAAATTATTTACTTTAGTTAATGCCCAAATCAAAAAGCTTTATTACTTTTACTGATTTCATATGAAAGTTATGAGTACAAAAAGTTACTGAATTTTTCAATTGAATGAGAGAGGTAACTTGTAGGTTTAGCCGGCCAAAAATATCATCTTTT